>VZRI01011026.1:0-21887 GCA_013397515.1 Upupa epops | reverse complement strand
TTCTCCTACTCTGCTCTCCAATAAGATGCCAAGCTTGAATAATTCCTGAAAACCCTCACTGTTTTTCTTTCTCCTATGTTAAAATACAGTCTGTTAATTTAAATTGAAATCCATTAGAAGCATAGGATGATAGAGAGAAGCAACAACAATACTGCCTGATAATGAACCACGCCTCTTGCAACAATCAGTCCTAACTCTGTGATGGCATCTCAGTAATACAGATGGATTTTTTTTTATGCAATTACTTAACCATTCATAAAAATGGATTTGCCAGCTAATTAAAGTTTGGAGTCCTGAAAAGACTCATGGAAATGCTTATCTTACTGCTAGACCACTTGATTGTTTTCTTAGTGTATAAATAAGTATGTACTGAGGTGTCTGGAAGGCTGGAAACCCCCACTTGTTAGGAATGGTTTAAAAGCCATTATTCAGCCCAGGGGTAGGGAAATAGTGACAGCACAGTGAACAGGCAGCAATACTCCAATTTCTGCTGGTGAAGTCCCCTTTAGCAGTGTCAGTGTTTTTTTTTAAGGGACTGTCTAGAATGTCCTGAGTTCTGTCATCACATAACTGCTCAGGCTCTACAGCAAACCCATATTCCAACATGGTTCAAAACACAGAGATTACCCTGCCTGTAATTTCAGAGAGGCTAATATGAAAGCTATTTTTGGACAGTGCCCATCCAATTGACATTCATGCAAGAAAAAATAGGAGTAGCTGAGACAAGAGAAAGAGTTCAGTTTCTTATCGTATACCCTAAAATATTTCCCTGTGATACAATAATTCAGAAAAGAATGAGAATTACTCAACACTGGGTCTCCAGTAAAGATAGTCTATTCCTCACAGAAGAACGCTCATCTCTATGCATGGCTTTTGAAAGGGACCAACAGCATTGCTTCTCGCCATGCTAGGACATAGAGGGGATTTGCAGAGCCTTGTACCTGCCATTTGTATGCGGTATGATATTATATGGCAAACTGCCATAAGTGGTTTTGAAAATCCCACATCATCCTTCATGCCTGTTATGGGAAATAGTATTTTAAAACTTTGCAACAGAAACATAGTAAAAAAGGACTGATATTACTCTAACCAGTGCAATGAACAATTTCAGTAACAACTGAAGAATAATTACTGTCTGGGTCATGTCACTCAAGAGAGGTTCTTCTCCCCCTCTACTTTGCACCAGTGAGACTGCATCTGGAGTACTGTGTCCAGTTCTGGGCCCCTCAGGTCAAGAAGGACACAGATCTGCTGGAGGGTGTCCAGTGTAGAGCAATGAAGATGGTGAAGGAAGTAGAACAGCTCCCTGATGAGGAAAGGCTGAGGGAGCTGGGTCTCTTGAGCTTGGAGAAGAGGAGGCTGAGGGGGAGCCTCATTCATGTCTATAAGTATGTGAGGGGCGGGTGTCAGGAGGATGGAGCCAGGCACTTCTCAGGGTCATCTGGTGATAGGACAAGGGGCACTGGGTGCCAGCTGGAACAGAGGAGGTTTCATATCAATATCATCAGGAACATCTTCCCAGAGAGGGTACTGGAGCACTGGAACAGGGGGGTTGTGGAGTCTCCTTCTCTGGAGACTTTCCAGACCCTCCTGGATGTGTTCCTGTGTGACTTAGTCTAGGTGATCCTGTTCTGGAAGGGGAACTAGACTAGATGATCTTTTGAGGTCCCTTCCAATCCCTTATGATTCTATGATTCTAATATTACACTTTGTGAAGATCACTTGGTGGGATGAGTTATTTCTTATCTCTAGTAGGAATCCAAAATGTAGTTTCAAGCTCCAGGAGAAATAGCTCCTTTTCTGAAACCTGAAAGTATTTTAGCTTGACATTTTCGACAAGACACCTCTTTTCTGCTGGCTTGATACTTCCACTTTAATCCTCACCAAGAAAATATTCCTTAATTCAAAAGTCACTAGCTACTAATCAGCAGTTGTGATAAGTTTAATGCCTTCCTCAGAGGAAAGCCCATCCCTGATGGACAGAGTCTGAGACATTTTAGTCTCGGTTATTATCCAAGCAGCCTTTATATAATGACTTAGATGTAGCTGCTAGGCCTTTTTATTTTTTTCTCTAGGCAAGATGACCTCACAAGAACTGTCAATTTATTTGTCTCTTTAGAGCAGCTTGGACACATTATTTCTCTAGCTTCAGCACAATGAAAACAACTTACAAGAGCTGTCAAGTCTTATCATTTGAATAACTCCTAAATACTTTACCACAGAAAGTAAAACATGGCGATTAATACTCCCAACATCTGCTGCACATTGTCATGTATCCTGCAACTGCCAGCCAGCCAGCCAAAGTGGAAGCACGTTTTACAGCCAGATGTATTAAGTTTCCATCTGCTTCTTCACTGGAATTTTAGGAACTGTAAGGCCATACATCACTTATACTCTAAAAGATAAGGCTAAGAATCGCAAATCTCTCCCGAGAAGATATGCCATGTGCTTTGTCGGGTGTAAAGAGTTGATATCCTGCTTTAAGCTTCGCTTATCTAATTGAACATTCTTAGAAACGTTTACTCAGTAAATGGTTGAGGGGAATGCGTCAAGACATCGCTACTTTAATGGCTTATAAAGTAGAGGGAAAAAGGATTAGAATTAGAAATCAGTCATATCTCTTTGGTTTGATGAAATCAGTTTTGATTTCATATGATTTCATATTTGATTAAATCATATTCCTATAATTAATAAGATATGTTATTTTGAATACACTACATCCCAACATCAAACACTTCAGGAACAGCAATGACATTTCAAGAATAAGATCTACTTTCTTGTCTCAGCCTGATTAATTATGCCTGAGGTTTTTACTAATTAGCTCTTGCCAGGGGACACTTTGTATGACAATTTCAAAATAAAATAGTTCTACTGTGAAACTTAAATAAAAAATATTAGATTCTATTCTAAAATAGAGTAGATATTTCCTGCTTTATGGAAGTTCTTCTAGCACTTGCATGCTCTATCACAACTAGTGAGACAATTTCTGAGAGTCAGACTAGCTGCTGTTCAAATCATGTGGAAGATTTCATTAATAAATACATTCTAGATGTGCGTAACACTAGGAATCCTCAGACAGCCAAGCTTAGGAGAGCTGCCTAGAGGCATTTACGAAATACCTAAATTAATAAGCTACCTAAATGTCCTTGTACATATAGCACTATGCATGAAGTGATTAAATAACTTGTCTTCTCACAGCACTTAGATAAATCCTAGAATTAATGAATCTAAGTATTTCAGTTTATTTATTGGCATTTTCTGTTACATAAATGTCCTGATGAAGCTGAATTTTCATACAGGTTCAGAGAAGCCACACAAAAATTCTTCTCCATTCATGAGCTACTGTGGAGACACTTTATAAGGAAACTTCTTATAATAGATGTTTAGAAAGTTTTATGAAGTTTTATAAAGGTCATTTTTTATGAAGGAAGCTTCCTTATAAAGGAAGTTCCTTACTCAGAAAGGATGTTTACTTTCTAGCCACCTATTTTGTAAGTCTAGATAATTCCATAAACTTCAGATGATTCTAAGAGTCTTCTCTTTTATTTTAAAAATAAATCTCATTCATTTTGATTTTGGACCATTTGATCTTCATTTTGATCTTGCTTATTCTATAATTTTCTATAATAGAATTTATATTTTGTTTATTCTATAATTTTCTTCACATGGCAGAACTGCCCAGACAGAATTTTTATTGGAATGTTTTAAAGAAAAACTACCTTTAGGCATAACTTCTTACCCTAGGATACTACTAGATCCCATATTTAAGTCAGGTCAGGATTGATTAATACTTGGAAGAGAAACATCCTAGGAATATCTAGGCTTCTTAGAAAATCTAAATCAATACACAGCACAGAGCTAGAGGGCAATGTACTGCTGAAATTGTCATCTTTTATAGACATTAAAAGAAGAAGGCTTGACATCTGTGAAATCTTCTGACAGAAATATGATTGATTTTTCATCCTTAATTTTTCAGTACTGCACTTGGAATCTTAACATTTTAAAAAGCTGGGCTGCCAGAAGACTGTCTTTCCAGGTTTGAAAAACTACAGTTGTCCCAAACTACATTTAAAAAACGGTGGCTCCCATGATATCCTTTATTTCTTAATCTTTTGCTTACCACCTATTGAAAACCTGTGAAAGGTTGATCTTGGTTAGACACCAGATGCTCATCAAAGCTGCTCTACCACTGCTCTCCAGAACATCATCTTTATTTTCTCAACAGCAGTGAGAAAATAAAGACCTTGTGGCTTGATGTAAGGACAAGTCATTCACCAGTTACCATTAGAGGCAAAAAAGACTCATCTTGGGGAAAAGAGTTTAATTTATTATGATTCAAATCAGAGTAGGATGATGAGAAATAAACCCAAATATAATAAACACATGCCCCTCACCCATCCCTTGTTTCCAGGCTTCATTTATTCTGGAGTTTTCTGCTTTGTCTCTTCTAGTGGCACAGGAGACAGGCGCAAGGAATGCGTGCTGTGGTCAGTTCATCATATGTTGTTTCTGCTGTTCCTTCCTTCTGAGGGGGATGATTCAACACACTCTTCATCTGCTCCAGAATAGGGTCTCTTCACAGAAGTCAGTCCTCTACACACTTATCCAGAGCAAGTCTTGCCCACAGAATGCAGTTCTTCACAAATTACTCCAGCATGGGGTCACAAGACCTGTCAGGAAACCTGTTCCAGCACAGGTTTCTCTCTCCATGGGTCCACAGGTTCTTCCAGGAGCCTGGTCCAATAAAGGTTACTCACAGGTAACCATTCCCCTTAAGGCATCCAACTGCACCAACATGAGGTCTTCATGGACATAGGGGAAGCTTCTCACAGTAGCCATCCCCACAGTTCCTCTGCTATCAAGCTTTTGCAACAGAAAACCCAATCTCAAACAAGAAACAACTCCCATTTAAGTACCTTTAGGATTTTCTAGGTGATAAAGTCAAAATCAGAGTATATCTCTTAAGTTAGGACAGAAAGTAACTCCTCTGGTTTATACTGACTCCTCTTAATCTTGCTTGAAAACAGCACGAACTGATTTGACATATGGATTTTCCCTAATCCATACTGTTCTGTTCTGTGACTTGGTCTAGGTGATCCTGCTGTGGCAGGGAGATTGGACTGGATGATCTTTCAAGGTCCCTTCCAATCCCTGATGATTCGATGATTCTATGATTCTATAATTCAATGACACTTAAGCTGTGAACGTTGAGACTGGCCCAAGTGATAACATTTTGGTACAGTTTCAGTATAATTTTATCTCTAACTTAGAAGGAATAAAACTGGTTGTTCTATTCTAAGACTCTTCATCACGCAAGTCTTTTCCTGTATTAGGTGCTTAATGAGACATGCTAAACGCTACAACACACTGAGACAACATGCTGCAAAGAAAAGAGACTTGAACTCTATTTTTAGTATACCAGATTGCTATATCAGTCACCACAAAATGGGTACTCACTGCCTTCCAGAGTATCACTAGACATGCAGTTATTTATGTTGGAACAGGATAAAAGAAGAAAAAGAGAAAGAAATGCCTACTTTATAATATACTCTCTCCCACCATGTAAGGATACTCTCTTGGATAAACCACTCCATGAGAAAGGGTGCATAAATTACCTAGCTGGAGTCTTTCACAGAGTTAGTCTGCCCCAGGCAAGGGAGAATTTGGAGAAGAGTATGTTGGAACTCTCCCTCTCGCATTTTACCCAAGCCTAACCTAAAGTCGTATTCTGACAGTGCCAATGGTTTCGGTATTTCCAAGTGAGTTCTGGTGAATTTAGTGGAACTTTCAAATCAGATGAATATGAAGCAGTTGGGGGCTGCCAAGGCTGCCCATCTTGTACTAACAGATGCAGTCTCGTGAGTGCCAAAAGAGAAAACACTACCTACTGCCTGGTACCTGTACCCTTGCTAGTACAAGGGTATGCAGTTAGTTTGCTTTGCTGAAAGAGGACACTGCTGCTGGGTCACATACTTGTCCCTCTGAGAGCTCAGGGCTTTTTAGGCAAACCTGTTTCCTAGGCAGTCAGCTGACAGCCTATGTTTCTGTATGTGGTTATTCAACTCTAGGGTTGGATTCTTGCATTTAGTGTAGTTCATGTGTTTCTTTCCTGTTCTTTTCTACTTCTTGTTAACTACCTGAATGACAGTTCTACCTGCTAGCAAATCAGACATTCCCTCACAGTTTGGTATTTGCAGACTTTCTGGGGGGGAGTACCTTCTGCCCCATTTTCCACACCATTACAGAAAGGTTAAGCAGTATTGGCCCCTATAGTGTTCCTTGGGGGCAGCACTAGTGATCAGGTGCCAGTTGGATTTCATACTCCAGCCAGTTTTTCACTCCTGTCCTACTTATCCAGTCCATATGAACTAATTTACTTAAAATGAGTAATAACAGAAATGATACTGAAAATCTTTAACATGTTTGAGAGCCACGACTTTTCTTTGTAATGTGTATTTTTACAAAGAAAAAGGTTCTTTTCCAATCACTAAGCAGCACTTTTTGTAAGATCTTGCAGTGAAAGGTCACCCCAGCAGGCAGGAGTGGAGAGGACAGGTGACCTTAAACTGATAAATAAAGTGTTTCATCCGATAGATGTCCTCTTTGGGATCACATGGTTAAGCTCTCTTTTTTGGTGGCTGGCATCAGAGAAGGACTCTGCACATCCTGCCTTTGATCCCAAATCATGAATTCCTGAATCCAGTTTTGCAATCCAACTCCTGAATCTGGTTCCTGTTTGAAGCTAAGTCCAGTCTGAGACTTCCATATCACCTGCATCAGTGGTGACATAATTCCCATGGAGGGTTTTTGGTTTGGTATTAGCTTTGTATATATTTTATATTATTATTTTCATTAAATTGGGTTTCATTTTCCAATCTACAAGTCTCCCTCTCCTATTCCCTTTCTCTTCACCTTGGTGAGGGGAGTTAATAGAGAGCACCTGTCAGTCATTCATCTAGTGGCCAGCCAAGCCCTAACTGTTGACAGCAATCTTAAATAACAGCCAAATTTCATCCAGCTCTAGAGTAAAAGGCTACATTTCTGCTATGAAGTTGTGAGAGAGCCTACTGCTGATTCTCCAATGAGATATTGATTTAATATCAGTAATCTACAGGATCACCATCTCTAAATTAAATCTAAGGGAGTGACTAGTTTCTTCCAGGTCTCAAGGGACTCCAAGTCAGTATCAGTGATACTTAACATCTATACAACACAAAGTTTGAGATGTCTTGTTGACTTTAATAATACCTCACAATAACCATTGTAGTTAGTAATAGATTACATTTTCTGCTCACAATCTAAATAAACAACATCTGCATTTTTTCTGGTGCTCAATGCATTACTGAGTATTTTTCACTTTCTAGTCACATTGACATGAATATTTAATGCAGAAGGTGACTACAATATAAAACTAATAGTAACTCTGTCTTTTTACCACAAATATAGACCTGGTAGGACCTGTTCTAATAAAATTTCAGCAACTGAAAGTTCCAGCTGGGGTGAGGTGCTTCTCCTGTCTCAGCAGAGCCATGTCTTCACCAGCTTCGTGTTGCCCAGCTGCTACAGCTGAGTGTACCCAAACCATGGGCTTCTCCCCCTCTAGTCTGCACTAGTGAGACTGCACACAGAGGGTTGTGTTCAGTTCTGGGCTCCTCAGGTCAAGAAGGACACAGAGCTGCTGGAGGGTGTCCAGTGTAGAGCAATGAAGATGATGAAGGAAGTAGAGCAGCTCTCTGATGAAGAAAGGCTGAGGGAGCTGGGTCTCTTGAGCTTGGAGAAGAGGCTGAGGGGGGACCTCATTCATGTCTATAAATATGTGAGGGGTGGGTGTCAGGAGGATGGAGCCAGGCTCTTCTCAAGGTCATCTGGTGATAGGACAAGGGGCAATGAGAGCAAGCTGTAACAGAGGAGGTTCCGTTCCATACCAATATCAGCAGGAACTTCTTCCCTGTGAGGGTACCAGAGCACTGGAACAGGCTGCCCAGGGGGGTTGTGGAGTCTCCTTCCCTGGAGACGTTCCAGACACTCCTGGATGTGTTCCTGTGTGACTTGGCCTAGGTGATCCAGCTGTGGCAGAGGGATTGGACTAGATGATCATTCCAGGTTCCTTCTAATCCCTATTGATTCTATGATTCTATGATGAGAGCTCATAATGCAATGTCTTATGAGAAGCAAAATTGGAAAACAGCTGAACTTATCTGTGAAATGCACTAATTTAGCAGGGAGTCAGTCCTCACTTTGTTGTCCAGTGCAGGAAGAGCAGCTATTCAAAGCTAGGTGAATCCCTGGACTATTGTCTTCAGTACAGTCATTTTTCATTACAAAATAAAAGAAAAAAATGAGGAATTTATTTCAAGATGGGAGTTAAATTTTATGACCTTTTTCTTCTCCATAGAATCATAGAATGACTGGGAGGGACCTCAAAGATCATCTAGTTCCAACCCCCCCTGTCATAAGCAGGGACACTCACTACATCAGGTTACTCAAGGCCCCAGCCAATCTGGCTTTGAACACTTCCAGCAGGGGGCATCCACAACTTCATTGGGCAACCTGTTCCAGCCTCTCAGCACCCTCACAGGAAAGAATTGTTTCTTCATATCTAACCTCAGCCTTCCCTCTTTATGTTTCTAACCCCTTTCCCATGTCCTCTCACTATGCATCCGTGCCAAAAGCCCTCCTCTAGCTTTCTTGTAGCCCCCTTCAGGTATTGGAAAGCTTCTCTGTAGTCACCTCAGAGCCTCCTCTTCTCCAGGCTGACCAACCCCAACTTGCTCAGCCTCAGTCCATGGAAGCCTGAGGTGGAAAGTTTCTTATTTATGAACCAGACTGGGTTGTAAAACAGAATATTGCCAGTTTCCCCTCACATTAGCATTCATTTAATGATTTTTTTTCCTGACTGGAAGAACTGCCTACACCCCTGCTCACCATGGCAACTGGAGAATCTAGCAGCAGACTCAAGGTAAGGAAGAAACATAAGAAAAAAAATAAAGCTTGAAAATAAGCCCTGATACTAAACTCTCACTTTGATTTTACAGTAACACACTAAGCAATGGCAAGAGAGTGAGAGCTACCTGTATTTCCATTGGAATCACCCAGCATGGGAGTAGTACAAGAAAGAGTGTAGATTGTGTACGCTTGTATGTTACACTAGAGTGGCACTTATTTTTGATGCGTGTTTTGACTGCTGAGGGAGGGTGAGATGTTGATGATACGTTAGTGGATGTTTCTGTGGAAGAGAAGACATTGATGTGTACTGACTGGAAGTCACGGCAATTACATTTGAAAAGTTTTCCTTCTGTTCCCAAGTTGGTGCAATAAATATAACTCTTGACAAATATTTATCAGCTTGTCTAAACACTTAGAAAGAATGAACCAAAGTCTTTCAACCACTGTCAGAATGAAAACAGGTTTTGATGCATTTATTCAACTGATTTACAAGAAATATCAGCTTCACAGGCTGCAGTTTCTGAGAATAAAACCATGGGTTTATAGGAATAATTGAATAATTAATACTAAATTGTGATATTGCTTTTCTAAGCATGAAATCGTGTGTGTTAGAAAACACCATACTGACCTTATTCAAGAGAGAGAGTGTAAAAACCCATGAGTGGAGGAACCATTTGATTCATAGAGGAAGGAAAACTCTGCTGTTCATTAATCTAATCACAACAGAAACACCTATAGGGATTTTTATCATCTATAAAACTAATTAAATGCTGTTATGGAGAGAGCACAACAGGTAGAACAACTTGCCTTCTTCCATCAGATGCAAACAGCTAGCAATTGAGTAGAGAAAAAGGGATGAAACTGATATAAAACAGACATTTGTTGCCAGATTCTAAAGACAAATTATTTTGTACAATGAAAAGAGACCGTGTAAGATAAACATTGCTACCTGGAGGCCATAGCTTACAAACAACTTGTGTGCCAGTAGAGCCGTTGGAACGTTGTTTCCCTCAACTCACGGCCTTCACACATTCCTCATGTGGAAGGAAAGCAGCGATCACCAAACTCATCCAGCACAAGAGAATCATCCATCATCTGCAACACAGGAGAAACACAGACAGGGGGATGCGGTTGGATGCAGGAGCTGAAATGCACACCTGTGTCTATAATGCAGTTGACAGCCATTGTCTAAAAACTGAGGGTGATGGTTTTCTCCTGCACAGAAGCTGGAATAGGTAGTTGTCAGGTTTGACAAGAAAATGGGCATGTGTTCAGAAACCACTGAATGAATTCTTGTTCATTTCTGTCAACACCTAGCTCACTGCATTTTAATTACATAAATTAGCACTCTGTCGATGTTTATTCTCTAATTCTCTGAGTTATTCTCTCTGAGTAAATGTAAGTTGCAAGGGAATGAAGGGCAAGATCAACAAAATCATAGAATCATAGAATCATTAGGGATTGGAAGGGACCTTGAAAGATCATCCAGTCCAATCCCCCTGCCACAGCAGGATCACCCAGACCAAGACACACAGAAACAGAGCCAGGCAGGTCTGGAACTTCTCCAGTGAAGGAGACTCCACAACCCCCCTGGAAAATGCATCAAGCACAAGTTGTGACAGGCAATCAAAAGCAAGTGTGGCTAAAATAATGGAGTGGGAAGGTATGCATTGGCAATAGCAAAGATGCAGAGGCATTTTGTAAACAAATGATAAAAAATAGTGTTAAAAAGTACTTTTTTTTTACATGAAAAAATGTAGGTTTAAAACACTGACTGCAAAAGAATTAAACTTCAGGTAGGTTTAGAACAANATCAGCAGGACCTTCTTCCCAGTGAGAGTATCAGAGCACTGGAACAGGCTGCCCAGGGGGTTGTGGAGTCTCCTTCTCTGGAGACGTTCCAGACACTCCTGTCTGTGTTCCTGTGTGACTTGGTCTGGATGATCACTCTGTGGCTGGAGGATTCGACTAGATGATCTATCAAGGTCCCTTCTAATCCCTAATGATTCTATGATTTCACCTAGATGTGGAGTTGCTAGTGTAAGAAATTAAACTTCAATGTTGTTG
The DNA here is from genome assembly GCA_013397515.1 of Upupa epops. Lineage (NCBI taxonomy): Eukaryota > Metazoa > Chordata > Aves > Bucerotiformes > Upupidae > Upupa > Upupa epops. Next base: position 10,874 of record VZRI01011026.1, on the reverse strand, counting down.
GTACGAATCTCACTTGCTACATGAAGTTATTGTTTGTTGAGAAACCAAGAGCACAGTGAACCTAGTGTAGCTGGAAAAGTCCGGCACTAGCACGCAGATGGTTTTTGCCAGTGTACTAGAAAAAGGATACCCGCAGCAACCATCAGCTAGCTGTTGATGAGAAAGGATGGTGCTTGACCTTTTCAGCTGTTCAACACATTTAGTGGGGATGTTTGAAATAATTGGCCTGGAGTTCTTCAAGAATCTTGAGGTGGTGCTGACCTGTCGGTAACTTCTGATGAGGTTACTTCCAGCAAATCTGAGTACTGACTGTTAGAAAAGAGGCTTGATCCCTCCCATAAGGGACCTCCCTTAAAAAAAAATAAACTTAGCATAAGGATATAAAAAAAAAAATGAACTCAACGATCATTTCTCTATTGCTCTGAACATGACTGATTTCCAATTTTCTCTTCTACCTAAATTGTTTTCTTTTCATCCTAAGACTGGCAGTTGTAGCAGGATGACTTCCTTAGTTATCCTCAGCTAAAAAAGAGGAAGTAGAAATCTATTGAGGGAAAAGTCTAATGAATGAAATGTTTGAGAAGCTGGGGGCAGAGACAGCCCTGAGTGATTAGTTAAGGTGTGTGAAATGTGAAAATCGAGACAGTTAGAGGGGTACCTAGGGAAAGGAAACACACAAGGGAAGATTATAACCTCTTGTGGCTCTGAGCCGCCAAGCTATTCCTGTCCTTGTCCAGCATCCTCGGATAACTTTCTCCACTCTATCCATGTCCTAGAACTCCATTTCAGTCCATCCCAGTTCAGTCATTCTTTGACTCAGCAATGCTCTGAGAGTGCTGCTCTCCATCTCTGTCCCTGGCAATCTTGACTTGCTTACTGGACTTCATAGAATCATAGAATCACTAGGGATTGGAAGGGACCTTGAAGGATCATCTAGTCCAATCCCCCTGCCACTGCAGGATTCTCTGACCTAGAAACCCCTTTTTACCTTGGCTCTGGCCCAGAGTGGGTTAATGAAACAAGGTCGATGCTTGGTCCTCCCTGACAGTACCCGGGGAAGGTGAGTAGAGGGACACCAGGAGAAACTAACCATACAGCAAGGCACTGGGAGCTAGGCAAATGACAGAAAAGGAGAGAGAAAGCAAGTGAGGAAGAAACCCATTTTCATCTTTGTTTCCATGGTTTTACTGTACCACTGCTGATAGCAGTTCAAGGTTGAATGGCTTCAGAGGTGTTTCATCCTCAGTGACTTGTCTGTGCTTGTAATTGCTCTTCATGGAGGGTGATTGAACCAAATAACTAATTTGCAAGCTAAAAATGCTCTTTAAGTAAAATCATAGGCGTATAAAACAAAGATGGGAACTAAAGCAATGGGAAAGGAGAGAGGTCTGTGGAAGCTGACTGAGATTTGGGTATTTTGAAATAGTTTCTCTGCTCAGTAAGTAACTGCAGGTGGTTATGAACAGACATGTTGAACATCGTGTTTTACTTCAGAATACGATACAATCTGAGAAGCACACCTCTGCACACAGCAAATTTTTGTTGATGCAGTAGTGTGTTTGAAATAATACTGCTCCTAAACTCAAAAAAACTCATTATGTTTTCTCCCCACACAAAGTTTTTCTAAGGAAGTGTACAATATGAACATGGCCTGGACAGGCACTTTTTTCTGTAGGATTTTGGTATCACAGAGCACTCAGCCTAGTCAAGCACATCATATGGTCATCAAGCTCATCAATTTTTTCAGCTCTTCTTGAACTGAGCAGTCATTTCATTGTGAATGGAGGCACTGGTGAGGCTGCGACTTGAATATCACATTCAGTTCTGAGCCACTCACTACAAGAAGGACATTGAATCACTGGAGCATCACCAGAGAAGGGTAATGAGGCTTGTCAAGGTTCTGGAGCACAAATCCTATGAGGAGATGTTGAGGGACCTGGGCTTGTTTAGCCTAGAGAAAAGAAGGCTAAGGAGAGACCTTTTCACTCTATAACTATCTGAAAGGAGGTTGTAGGAAGGAAGAGGCCTGTCTCTTCTTTCTGGTATAAATGATAGGGCCAGAGGAAATGGTTGCAAGTTGTGTGAGGGGAGGTTTGGGCTGGATGTTAGGAAGAATTTCTTCGCTGAAAGGGTTATCAAACATTGGAATAGGCTACCCAGGGCAGTGGTGGAGTTACCATCCCTGGAGGTATTTGGAAGTGATACAGTAGTGCTGAGAGATATAGTTTAGGAGTGACCTGGTAGTACTTGTTCAAAGGTTGAGCTCGATGAGCTTCAAAGTCTCTTCCAACTAAAACAATTCTGTGACTTTTTTCTGAACAGAGTATTTTCTGTAAAGCTAAGTGTGTTTTTAGACTTCAAAAACTAAATCAAAGGGCAAATCTTTGCTCTTAACAGATCTTTTTGTGACTCATGTTCGATGAAGACAAATGTCTTCAGTAGACAGTTGAATGACAAACAGAAGTGTCAGGATATTCATAGACTCCTAGAATGGTTCACGTTGGAAGGGAACTTCAAGATCATCTAGATCCAACCCCCCTGCTATCAGTAGGGACACCCCCCACTAGACCAGGGTGCTCAAGGCCCCAGCCAATCTGGCCTTGAACACTTCCAGGGAGGGGGCAGCCACAACCTCCCTGGGCAACCTGGTCCAGTGTCTCAGCACCCTCAGCATAGAATGTTGGGTATTACAGGGAAAAGTGATTTCTATTCATCTGAAAAACAGCATGTCCCGAGTCAACACTAACAGCTCTTTTTTCATGTAGTTTTGGGTCGAGAGACTCGATTTCTTGATTCCTTGATTTCTCTCTCCTCTGATTTTTCATTATTTGAGGAAAGTATTTCTTACAGATCTAGATTTCTATTTTCTTACACTCAGAGTTACTATTCTCTCTATAAGAGTAGTAGAAGTTCATCAGCATGATAATGACTATACACATACACCCACAGAAATTCTCTCTCATTTTCCGAATTTTATGTAATCAAGCAGGTTAAGCAGCACCGTGAAGGTATCACCCACATATTACAACCTCAGATACTCTTTTTACTTTGGGGTTTTTTTTCATTCTCTCTTTAGACCTTACATTTTCAGCAAGTGCCATATGGACAAAACAGTTCCTGTACAATTTTGGACAACAATTAGCATAAGCACAGCGGGGCATCCCAACTGTTGACCCCTAAAAGGTGGTTAATCAACAGCATATGGGTTTATTTATCCCAGCATGCCCTTTTAATTAACAGTTCTGGAAAGTGTACTTTTTAATGAACACTGTGCTACAATATACTGAGAGAATTCTACGTGGTGTAAATGAAATTCCAGCTTGAAATAAAATAACATTGTTTATAAGAAAACCAATCCATCAAATCAACCCATGAGAAACACTGAAGCAAACCTCGAACATCACTGGAGTAACAAGGCTTTAGGCAAGATTCAGATCTGAGTGTATAAAAAAATTCCCAAAATTCAGATTTAGCAGATTGAGAGAGACTCTTCTCCCCCTCTACTCTGCACTGGTGAGACTGCATCTGGACTGTTGGGTCCAGTTCTGGGCCCCTCAGCTCCAGAAGGACACAGAGCTGCTGGAGGGTGTCCAACTTAGAGCAACTAAGATGATGAAGGGAGTGGAGCACCTCTACTGAGCTGAGAGAGCTGGGTCTCTTAAGCTTGGAGAAGAAGAGGCTGAGCGGTGACCTCATTCATGTCAATAAATATGTGAGGGGTGGGTGTCAGGAGAATGGAGCCAGGCTCTTCTCAAGATCATCTGGTGATAGGACAAGGGGCAATGGGTGCCAGCTGGAACAGAGGAGGTTCCATGTCAATATCAGAAGGAACTTCTTCCCAGGAAGGGTACTGGAGCACTGGAACAGGCTGCCCAGGGGTGTTGTGGAGTCTTCTTCTCTTGAGATGTTCCAGACCTGGCTGGATGTGTTCCTCTGTGACTTGGTCTAGGTGATCCTGCTGTGGCAGGGAAATTGGACTGGATGATCTTTCGAGGTCCCCTCTGATTCCTAATAATTCTGTGATTCTATATAATTGCAGAAATTTTAGGTTTAAACTCATCTTGAAAAAACACAGTTTCATTTTAAAGTTCATGCTTCTAGTAAAAAAATGTCAGTAGGACATGGAGGAAGGTTTCCTATCATTCGGCTTGATTAGAGCCGACCCTCTGAACAGTACTGTGACATTTACTTTCAAGCTCAAAGCAGAAGTTACTTGATAGTAGGGTAGGTTGAAAGACATCAAGGGCAGAGAAATAAACAATGATACCAAGCTTGAAAAGAGAAGCAAAACCAAACAAATGTGTTCACAGCACAGGATAAATAAACACAAGGAAAGCAACAGATGTTCAAAGTTCTTTTTAACTATGCAATGTAAATAATTTCAGATAAGTCTTACATATTATAAATCAAAATATTTAAGGTAAATTCTTAAGGAAGTGGGTAAACGACATTCATAGTTGGTATAAATCAAGGCAACTACTTAGAGAAAACAGACTTACATAGGTTTAGAAAATACAGTCAAGTCCTTCATGCTAAAGAAATTCAGAGAGTGAGCAAAAGCATCTTTTGTCTTCTTTCAACTAATAAGGGAATGGGGTTTTGATGGCATTGCTTCAGCATTTAAAATCTTTAGTTAAGCAACCTGTAAATAATGTTCACAAACTAAGTGTATTGGAAGCTCTGAAGGTATTCAAACGGTTCTAATTCAGTGTAAACTGAAATACGATCTGAACACCTTGGAGTATATGCACACCTCTCAGAAAAGGATTATGCTTTTGCTGAACAGCAACTGCTACACCAGAAGGACTACTTCTTGAAAAGCAAAGTCTGATCAAAGTGGATTAGAAGGGGGATGGTTAGTAAATTGAGAGAGATTCTCCTTCCCCTCTACTCTGCCCTGGTGAGTCCACATCTGGAATATTGTGTCCAGTTTTGCGTCCTTTGGTTCCAGAAGGACAGAACTGCTTGAGATAGTCCAGTGCAGAGCCATGATGATGATTAAGGGAGTGGAACATCTCCCTGCAGAGGAAAGACTGAGGGAGCTGGTTCTCTTGAGCTTGGAGAAGAGGAGGCTGAGAAGTGACCTCATTAAAGTTTATAAATATGGAAAGGGTTGGTGTCAGGAGGAAGGAGACAGGCTCTGCACAGTGTCATCGAATGCTAGGGGCAAGAGGCACCAGGTGTCCAGTGTAACATAGTGTTTCCACATAAAGATGAGGAGAAACTTCTTCCCAGTGAGGGTGCCAGAGCCCTGGAAGAGGCTGCTCAGGGAGGTTGTGGAGTCTCCTTCTCTGGAGACATTTAAAACCCACCTGGACTGTTCAAGTGCAACTGGATCTAGGTTGATCCTTCTGTGGCAGGCAGATGATATTTAGAGGTCCTTTTCAATCCCTAACACTCTGTGATTACTCAACAACAACTAAAATATCAGTGTCTTATCAATATTATTCTCGTATTAAATCCAAAACACAACCCTGTACCAACGACTAAGACGAAAATTAACTCTATCTCAAGAAACCACGGCATTCAGCTATGTAAAGAGCACAGTGAAAGTATCCTTGCATCTCCATGCAGGAAGGAGAAAAAGAAGGAAAGAGATGTGCTGTGTGAATTGCACCAGCTATCAACCTCCTGCACATTGAGGACTAATTCTTGTAAAACAGATAAAAAAGCCAGAGATTAATCCAGAATGTTTCCCTAGGTGAACACATAATTTCATAAAACTAAGGACAGTATCCTTTCAAAAAAACCCCGAAAAACTGGAATCCTTTGTGACGATTAAGTTAAGTGATTCATGCAGAGCTGTTGATTTGATTTTCAAAAGAAGATCAATGATGACAGAAATCTGTCTGGGATTCTGTCTGTCGTTACTACTGAAATGTTTTATTTCTAAAAGATCTCTAACTGCACTAGAAGGTAACTCTGGTTTTTGTTCTTAAAGTACCAGAGGGTAGTAGCAGTATTCTTGTTAAGGTAGACGTATGCTTAGTCAGGGGTATCTTCAATGTGGCAGCACTATGCTGTTCTAAATTGATCAATATGTGATTGACATTACACCCGGCGTATGCATAGGGACTGTTCTCTCAATATAAGCAAAGCAAGTCAGCTCTTCATCAGAATGTACTACCTGTTTGGTGACGGTGTTGTGCTGCTGTATGAACTACACTGTTCTTTAGATCTGAGCACTGCTTCTGATTCTCATGAAGTGCTTTTTGTTTCTGTGTGCACCCAGTCAGATACGTTAAGCAACCTCATATAAATGATATAAATCTGCAAATCCCTGTGTTCTGCCGGTTCACATTGATAGGAAGGACTAAGGATAAAGGTCCTTGGACAGTGCCAGAAGCCAAATACAGTGTGTTAGTGCTTCGTTGAAGGACAGAAATGTAAAATATGTGTTCCGTTTTTCAGTTTTGGGAGTAAACACCTTCTTGTCGAGATAGGTGAACTGGAAGTAGCTCCTAGCCAATTTTTACTTCTGGCAAACTAGGAGTTTTATATCATAGAATCACAGATTCCTTAGGGAGCAGAAGGGACCCTGAAAGATCATTCAGTCCAATCCTCCTGACACATCAGGATCACCTAGACCAAGTCACAGAGGAACACAGCCAGGCGGGACTGGAACATCTCCAGAGAAGGAGATTCCACACCCTCCCTGGGCAGCCTGTTCCAATGCTCCAGTATCCTCCCTGGGAAGAAGTTCCTGCTGATATTTCTATGGAACCTCCTCTGTTCCAGCTGTCCTATCCCCAGATGACCTTGAGAAGAGCCTGGCTCCATCCTCCTGACACCCACTCCTCACATATTTAGAGACATGAATGAGGGCGCTCCTCAGCCTCTTCTTCTCCAAGCTTAAGAGACCCAGCTCCGTCAGCAAAGTAGAGGTGCTCCACTTCCTTCATCGTCTCCTTTGCTCTATGATGAACACCCTCCCACAGCTCTGTGTCCTTCTGGAACTGAGGGGCCCAGGACTGGACACAGTACTCCAGATGCGGTCTCACCAGTGCAGAGTAGAGCGGGAGAAGACCCTCTCTCTCTCTGTTAATCATCCCCCTTCTGATATCCCCCCCCCCCACCGATGTTGTTTGCCTCTTGGCCACAGGAGAAGAAAGCTTTACTCTGGTGATGTTTACTTGGATTTAACCCCAGAAATTCTATACCCTCTTTTTACTTCCCCCCAAAAGCCATTTATTTTAGATTCACAGGATGTAGCATCCCTTTTTTCTGGTGTTTTGAGTATTGAGATGAGTGATCAGCAATCCTCTGTTTTCACATGAATACTGCAGTTGGTAAATCTTGTCTCTGTAGTTTTCACAGCCATGTGACACTGATACCTGATGGTCCTTCATGGCTGAAAAATACCGTTTAGCTTTTGTCCACCTCTAATACCCAGCCCAAATTCCTATCTTACAGCAGAAATGATTAATGTTATCCCTAACTGAATGGTGCTGTGTTTGATAGCAAGATAATTTCATGGCATTTTGTCTTTTCAAGACAGCATATACTACCTTTTTATGGCAAAACAATTCCTACTGCTGGTTTCTGTGCTGCAGTCAGGAATAAAATTATTCAATAGCATTTGCCTCACAATTGTTAAGCATTACCATTACTAAATTGCTTTCCTTCCAGCATTTATCATAATTCTTGTACTAGCTTTTTATGTACCCTACATTTCTTGGACTATTCGATTATCTTCTGTTGTTTGACCAGTAATGTTGTAAGTCCTTTATCTAGAAAATAGCACACCTTATCAAAGAAAACACCAGATGAATGCAGTATGATGGGCTTGGAGAAAACGTATCACACACATTTTCCAGGTTCCTATTTATTTCCATGACTGATTGCTTTTCTCATGCTTTTAAAGGAAAATGTTTTCTAAAACACTGACATTGTTGGCATAAGACTAATAGTGTTTGACATAGAATCCTAGAATCATTAGGGATTGTAAGAGACCTCAAAAGATCATCCAATCCAATCCCCCTGCCACAGCAGGATCATCTAGACCTAGTCTCACAGGAACACATCCAGGCGGGTCTGGAAATTCTCCAGAGAAGGAGACTCCACAAACCCTCTGGGCAGCCTGTTCCAGTGCTCTGGCACCCTCCCTGGGAAGAAGTTCCTTCTGATATTTATATGGAACTTCCTCTGTTGCAGCTGGCATCCATTGCCCCTTGTCCTATCACCAGATGACCTTGAGAAGAGCCTGGCTCCATCCCCCTGACACCCATCCTTCACAGTNGCAGAGGGGAAGAAGAACCTCTCTTGGTCTGCTAAGCACCCCCCTTCTGATCCCCTCCAGGATGCTGTTGACCTTCTTGGTCACAAGAGCACACTGATGGCTCAGAGTCATCCTGCTGGCCACTAGGACCCCCAGGTCCCTTTCTCCTCCACTGCTCTCCAACAGGCCAGTCCCCAGTCTATCCTGGTCCCTGGGGTTGTTCTTGCCCAGATGCCAGACTCTCCCCTGACCCTTGTTGTCCCTCATTCCATTTCTCTCTGCCCAGCTCTCCAGCCTGTCCAGGTCTCACTGAATGGCAGCACAGTCTGCTGGGGGGTCGGTGACACCACTTCAGCTTTGTGTCATCAGCAAACTTGCTGACAGTGCACCTTAACATATACTGTAAGACACCCAAGGCAAAGTATGCATGCGTAAGCTGTAATTACAGATATATCCAGTAAAGAATATCACATAGGAAAGGATATAAAAAGTTCCAATAAAACAAATTGCAAACTACTTCCCTTTTCATTTCTGTGTTAATTTCCAGCTGGGTTAAGTTTAGGTCACAAATTAACTTTGGGTTACATTTTCAATTAGACTCAGCATACTACAGCAACATTCAACTATCTGTCTCTAAAACATAAGTTTTTACATCCTAGTTTTATAGGATGAAGTGAAGGGATTCGTTCTGTGGTCAGCCATTTCACATGGTGATATAACTTCATCCAGCTGTCTTGCAGCTTATAGACATACATGTGCTTGACTTTATGCGTATGTATGTACACACGTATTCTATCTCAATAACAACTATGTGCAACTTAGATTAATTGAGGCAGTCTAGAGGTCCTTTATATTAACTTCAGGCTTATTACATCATCTTGAAATAGCACAGCAGTGACTGTCAGCTAGCCAGACTGTCTAATGCAGAGCATTTCCCTTGTTAGGTATCTTATTAAAGTTCTCAGCAGGGTTTCTGATTTGTCTCAACATCAAATGAATAGCATCAGGCTTTATTCAAGAAAGAGATAACTAGAGCCTAACTAGATGATGCCAAATTCCAGAAATGTGCATTCCCAACTGCCAAATCGTTTCTTTCCTTCTTCTACTGAGTGTATTTTCAAGGGACTAATCACTATGGAACCTCTTAACAAACAGTATTATCTTCAGTTAGCTGCACTACCACACCAGTGACACTCTATTACTTTCACAGGGTGATTTAACCTAATACAAATAGTTTCTTGAGTTTGGAGTATCGGGTGTAATATTTAGTCCTTTGAAAATAGATACTGCAGCTAAGTAAAAGAGTGAAAGGTGATGGTAACCTCCCTTGTTCCCCTGCTTTTTTGAAGAGCCTTTGGAAGGAATGGAAATCACTGTTGCAGTATCTGTAGTAAAGCACTTCTAGACACCAGTTATGAATTTCCATTAAAATCTCTCTCAACAAGACAGACTCTCTGCATAGCACTGAATCAGATAGTGTACAGACAGGAAATAAAAGCTCATCTCCAAGGGAAATTGGAAAGTACAGTTCCTTATGCCCTACATTCAGCAAGGAAATCATCTCATGATAGTTACCCCTAATGAAGTAAAGTTCAAGAGCTTCAATCATTACAACAGGTGAAACCTGTATTTAACTCCCTGTGCTGCCAGACCGTGCTGATGAAGGAGCAAGGTACTGAGAATCAGAGATATTAAAGAACATAGCTGCTGTGAAAACTGCTTTCCAGGGCCCTGCTCGCAAATCCTGAGGCTGCATACCTGTAATGTTTGCAGTATGCAGACATAGAGTTAAGTACCTTGAACAGTGTCCTTTAAGTTTGCTTCTGGGAGAGTGGGAAGATGTCGATCTAACAGCAGTGTTACAGACAGCATCTGTAATCCCAGTCACATTTGAGCTGTGAGTAGCTCATCAAAGGCCACCTCTATGTCTAGTAACTTCTGGAATACTGATGGTAGACAACTACTTACTGCTTTTAGAAAGAGTTAGGTAAGACTTGTTTTCCTTTACTGGTGGCGGCTGGTAACACTTCATGTTAAGTTCTGATTCCTACAAAAAAACCCTAGGTGCAAACAGTATTTTTCTTCCTTCTGTTAAATTACCATGAAGATGCATTTTTATGTCTCTTTTACTATGGAAAAAGAGTGGTCCCAATGGACCACTAGTTTCTGGAAGTTCTTGGATGTCTTTGAAGGATTAATTGCATTACTTTGTCACCACACGCAAGATAACAGTCAATCCTGGGGCCCAAACACATGCACAAACATCAAGGGATATCCAGTGCTCATTTAAAGTTAATGGTTTCCCTGATGAAGAAAACCATTAACTCTAGAAGTACATCTGATAAACCTTCCTACAAAAATATTTTGCATGTCTTGTATTCATCCGATACAGTTCAGGGCTGAAAACTATTTGTCAAGAAGGTTAATTGGGAAGTGGTGACTCAATTAAAATTTAATATATTGCATCATGATAAATGCTGAAAAATTGTCCCTTCTAAAGGACTTGAAAAGATAACTGAACTGGGCTTGTGAAGTACTGAAGAACCACAGTAGGAATTTGCTCATGGAGAATTTTTCAGCCTGACACAACCTCACATTCAGCACCTTCAAATCTGGTGTCTTCTTCCAGTTCTAGTCCCCTCAGTTCCAGAAGGAC
>VZRI01011020.1:5126-19841 GCA_013397515.1 Upupa epops | reverse complement strand
GGGGGGGGGAGGGGAAGGAAACCACCTATAAACCAGAAGACAGTAGCCAGTTCCTTCTTCTTTCATTTCAATGATAGCATAGTCTGCCCTGCAGAGCTGCCCTCTTGAGCACAGATTCAGACAGACACTTGCTGTGGCCTTGAGTAATATAATGGAGCCATCCAGGCGGTCTGCAGGTTGTGAATTTTGCTTCTGACAGTCAAGGCATTTGAAGGGTTTGAGAGTCCAGTCTTCTGCCTTGGTGTGTTTTGGAAAGAAAGAGCCGTCTGAAGTGAGGTTTTCCTGTGCATCCACCATGTGTTGGGCTCATAAAAGAACTCTGGAGCTGTGGGAGCTTCATTAACTTTCAAATGTTTCAACTGAGAAATTTCAGAGCTCTTAGCAGTAGACTAAGGTGGCCAGCTCAGCCAAGAGTGTCTCCTGACAGTCAGGTACAGATGTGATTGCTAGTCAGTACGCCATAAGAAACCTAATAGTGTCCCAGAAAGTGTCATACTTGAGTTGGAGAGGATTAAACCAGATAGCCCAGGGAGACCATAAATAATTTTTATTAGGCTTTTAAGAATTGGGAATATAGAGGAACCTTGAACTTGTAGCATGCCAGGTATGCAGTGTGGGTCCCATCTTTATGTAACTCATATTCGTTTAGCTGCCCTGGAAAATGCAGGGGGAGTAAAGAAAACACAGTTGTGATAAGCTGTAGTACTCTAGTACTGGCCTGATTCCGAGCAGGTTATTAACTGCTTCAGGCCAGGGTAGATCATGATGGCACAAGGATGGTTTTCCAACTAAAGTCTCTGTAAGTAGTATCTGAGCAGAGACATTAAAATGAAAGGCGGTGGCACAGCTCTCTATTTTGTGACATGTGGCATAGACTAAGTGGAGAGTAAATGTCAAAAAACCATTTGCTTCTCCTTTATTTTCTAGTCCCAGATGCTGCTATCAACCATACAGACCCCCCAAAGATTTTTTGCATCTCTCCAAAGTAGTTTGGTAGCTGTGTGTCAGGCTGCTTCTTCCAAAGGCTTTGGGAGAAGGCCAAACATCCTAGTATCTCTCTGCTAATTTCATTTTATATTTTCAGTTGTAAATATTTAGGCTGGGGAAAGTGGAGTTTGAATTTTATTTTTTTTTGGGGGGGGGGGGTGTGTGCAGTAATGCAAGTCACTTAGCTTATCTCATCTGCCTGGCACTGTGCTCCAGGGTTGATAGATGAGCAAAGACCTGGTTTTGTCACACAATGACATGATGCTAGTGCACTGGATTCCAGCCATCCTTGAACAAGCTGTGGGGAGTCCTGGGTAATTTTGCAGCATTCTTCCTATTCTTTGGTTGCTTTTCAGTTAGCTGGCCTGGCCTGGATTCTCCCAAAGACAAGCTTTGCTTAGCAGCAAAGGTCAGCTCTGGATGTTAGACCTGCCCCACTCCTCGGGTTTCCCTGAGAGCTGCAAGAGAGAATATGCCGGTTGTTAGTGTCTGCTCTTCCTGTGTCCTGGCTGGAAAACCAGAGCAGTGCTGGCTGACTTGGTAGCATCAGCTGTCTCTGAGGCTGGCCTCTCAACTTTGACACCTCAAGTATAACACAAATCAGGCCAAACAGAACATGTAGTATGAGACATCTGTTGACTTTTAAATAAGGAAAATCATATTAGTCACTCCTGTAAGCAATCTGTATGATAATTTCAGGCAAGCATGAGATAGCTGTTCTCTCAGCAGAAGTAGCAGATACATCGTTTTACGTATAGAAATTAACTGTAGAACTTAGCATGGAAGGCAGTTTTACTTCCCTGAGGTTTGTTTCATAGAGAAAATAAAGGACAAACAAATTGCCTACCATGGTGGAAATTAGCTTGAGTAGAATAGCATCTACAGCACCAAATCTTGAGGAAGATGGATGCTGTTACAGATAATGCTGGTCAAGTGAAAGAAATGTTACTGGAGCATTGTAATATCTATCCAAAATAATTTTTTCAATTATGGGTAACATACAGCAGTGGATGACTGAAAAAATTATCCTAGCTGACAGCGCAAAGGCAGCCAACGCTTGCATTCAAGTCCAGTTGTACATGCTAACCCTCTGACTATAAATAGTTTAAAGAAACAAAGCTGACTGCTCACAATGAGTATTTAGATCTTGTCTTAACTTGTCTAACTGCTTCTGTACACACAGTCCAGAGTGAGGTGTAGTGGTATATGTCTGCAGAATATTACAGATGAGTCTATTGCGCTGCATTGACTTCAGTGGCATCTGGCTTCCTGGAGCTTTGTGATAAAAAGAAGCTAATAAATGTGTTTTCCTTGAATAACTAAATTCTTCATGTCTGTGCTGGATGAGGTAGTCAGGTTTGTGTTCAGTAGGATGTACATCCTCAAAGTGGTAATGTTCTCCTCAAGGACAGGAGAGTTCAGTGATGGCTGTGGAGAAACAGAAGTTAAACATAGAGGGCTCTTTCTTCTATGGATCCAGTACACAGGACTGCTGCACCCTGGAGACCCCAGCATTTCCCACTGCAGCCACAATCAAAGTGTAGGAATAAAGCAGCCTGTAAAGTCAGTGTCGAGGTCAAGATTTTACAGAGAGAAACACTTCAGATGCTTGAAGCATGTTCAAGTTCAGCTGGGATGAGAAGCTCTGTCAGCAGTTGTCAGTGGTGTGAGGAACTGTGTGGGACTGTGCTCTCAAGGCTTTCCCTGCTGCCCTTGATATTGATGCCTGAAAATTGTTTAAATTAATGCTGTGGTCATGCCCTCAGCTTTCACTACGAGTTGTACTTTCTTTGTGGATTTCCCCATTACTGTGATACTTTAATTGCTCTGTGTCCATCTTCTCTCTTCCTTTCCTTCCTTCCTCCCACTACAAAAGGAAACCTGTGCAGTTCAGTCCTGCTACCATTTTTCTTCACACAAACCACCTGCAGTATGGACACCTTGAAACTGTGGAGACTTTGAAGCCACCAGCTCTGGCCACAGTGCTAAGTTGACTGTACATGCAGCATTTTAGGGGGTAACCACTGTGGAAAAATGGGTAGCATCATGGCATGGAGAACTGCCTGTTCCACATTTTCTCTCTTGCTCCATCCTTAGCACACATTCACATATTGGATCAGCTGCTGTTATTTTGGCTGGCTACACAGGCTACATTTCAGACCACTGGTAAACATTTCTGTCACTTGTGCTGTGCTGGCCAGCGTGCTTAATCAAAGAGCTGGAAGGAGAGCTCTCATTAGAGACATTTGCTCTGGTTGTACAAAAGCATGCACTTTGCCAATAGAGGCTTTAGAGAGCTTTTGCCTCTGGTTAGGGATAGTCTGCTTCACCTGATCTGGGCCTGAGGGCAGAATGGAGAAAGAGCAGACTTAGTCTAAGTGATGTCTGAATAAACGTGGTGTCTGGAGGTGAGCAGTGTTTTGTTCTATAAGGAGTTTCTCTGCTGTAGCAGCAAACGGCTGATGTTGCCAGCCTCTGGGTGAAAGCGGGAGACTACAAAGTGAATTAGTGTTTTTCTGTTGCTGCTCCTGTTGCACATATAGCAGTCGGACTCCTGGTCCTGTGCTGAAAGAGCAAGTATGAACAGCAACTCCTGGTTGAACTGCACTGGTTCCAGCACCTGCGCACCAAAGCTGGCTACAAGTGGAACAGCCGCTAGACCCGGAATTTTTGTGGTCAAAGGGTGGGGGCCTCAAGTCCTAGAGAGGATAGGTACTAGCCACCAAGTACCTAAAACAATGTAAGGATCTGCCCTGAAAATGAACACAATGACTGAAGTCACTGAGTAGAGTGAAGATGGAATCAGATGAAGAAAAAGAAGGGAGAGTCTGTGGAATGTTTTTCTGCTGGTTGCCCAGTTCCCATATAGCATTGGTCAAGCTTTGTTAAATGTGTCTCAGGTTGCCTGTCCTGTCAGGAGTCAATGTGGAGATGGAGGGACAGATGGGGGAAGGAGACAGTGTAGGGGAATGTACGTGCTCTCTCTCTCCCACAGGACTTGTTAAATTTAAGTTTCTTTGTTAACAGTTTCATAGTGCATTAGTGGCTGACCTTGCAGTGAAGACCTGTCAGTACCTTCCCTTTATCCTTTCACTTGGCTTTTTGCTTTTATCTTCTTACACAGCAATAAAGATGCTCGAATCTGGAGAGCTGCTGTAGGAATTAAATTCTTAAGGCACTGCTATATGAGGAGAAATGGAGGAAGCTCTGAGGATAGGAGTGGGAGAAGGTTTGTCACTGGGAGCAGTGTGGGGTAGTTGCCTTACAAGTGTTTTTTCAGTTCTTCCCACACTGTCACAGTGGGTTCCAAATGTGTGATGGACCTTTGCTGAAGAACAAGAGTTTGTATGTATGCAGTCTGCCTTGTCTGCACTGAGGGGTCAGGACCTTTGTTTCGATGTCAGAGGATCCTTAGGCGAGATGACTTTGTGTGCTGGAGATGGAAGGTGTGACTGAGCGGCAAGAGGCAGCCATGTAGGTCTCTGGGGACCAAAGTGAAGGCTTGCAGATAGGTGTGATGGAGTGAGTGATGGCTTGTCAGGCACCAGGGGAGGGTGGAAGAGTGCCTGGAACAGAAAACTTTTGGGAGTTGTTAAACACAGAAAAGCCATCCTGAACTCAAGAAGTCCCATTGCTGCAAGTTGTTAGGGACCAGAGGGAGTGCATTCTGATTGAGTGTCCCCATGTGCCTGCTTTACTCTTGTACCCTTTGCAAGGTATCTGCTTCTAGCCTCTGTCACAGCCTGCTTGACTGGATGCTCTGGGAAAAAAAAAACAAACTACTGCAGCAGTGGTATAAGACAGAGGGAGCTCTAATGCCAATGAAATGCATCCATGGCTTCATCACTTGGCTAAACTTTACTGACATACTGATTGTGGAGAGAAAGCTGTGGTCTTTGGGCTTGGGGAGAAGGAGGCAGGTGAATTGACTCCCCTGAGCCATGAGAATCCTATCCAAGTGTAACAGTGGCAAAAGGGGCATCATCTACAAGACACAGTGGGGTATTTGAATTATTTTATGACTCACTGAGTAGATCCAAGATGATAATTATGAACCAAATGTGTCATGTTCCCTTTACCTGAATGGCTCTGTCAAGCTTGATTCAAGACTTTTGTTCTTATACTGTGGTTCAGCCGTTGTCCCCAGCTTTGCAGTGACCTGACATTGCTCACTTTTCTGTGTGAGGAAGTATTTGCCCAATCTGATAGACTCTTGAAATCTCCGAGGAGAAGGCTGCATTAATTGCCAGCTGTGAGGGAAGATGGAAAAGAAATGGCTAGTCCTGGGTTGATCTAGATACAGCTGTCATCATTAGTTTTTGTCTTTTTCCCTAATGTTTCTGTGAGACTGTTTTATACCTGGCTTAGGAGTTGACCTATCTTTTGTCTGTGAAACCTTGTGTGCTCCCCCCGTGGTGCTGTCAAAACAGCAAAATGCACTGATTTTGTATTGTGCAGCCAACAGAAAGGGAAATGATACTGTAAATGACAGACATTAAATCCAGTCGGGAGGCGACATTCATCATGGATGTGAAGTCATATTTTTTGTCATTCCAGACTGTGAAAAGCCTGCTTAATATACCTTTACTCTTCCTAAGGATATATGGGGTTTTGTTTTTTTTTCAGCTGCAGATCTCTGTTAGAAAGATAATGCTGGGGTTTTGGACATTGTTGAAAGCCACTAGCTAATGCTGAAGCTTTACTGTTTGGCATGAGTGAGCGTGTGCTTGTGTGACTAACTGCATGCACTGGAAGTGAGGATGTGTGGGGCAAATGATGGGAATTCTAAAGAGGAGACTCTTTTGAGTGTAGAAAATAACTAAGGAAGTAGCAAAAAATTAGTTGCCTATTGTAATCTGTCCTGAGTTGTGTTTTCTTTTGTCTCTTTTTTAATTGCTGTATCAGTTTATTGAACTGTGGTAAGTGTGTGAATGGAATGAAATGAATTCTAAATCCAAGGTAGAAAAGAGGCTTTTTAGTCCATGACATGTTTATTATGGAAACAATACTCTAGAAAGTCTGTCATTTCCTAGAGACCCAACATGTGAAGTGCAAGAATTAAGATCCAGATCCATCACAAGGTTTGAAGTTATTTTTCTTTAGGAGAGTATCCAAGTGTTCTTTATCTGGAAGTTACTTGAGATTGGAAAGGAAAGGTGTGGGTCAGAGCTATGAGTTGTATCTGACTGAATTTCCTCAGGTTGAGCACACACTGGTTCGTGTGTACCTTGCTGGGACACGTAACTTTTCATAAGCCCCAAGGGTTTGATCTGGCCTGTCCCTGGATTTGACGTGGGCACTTTGAGGGAAATCAGACCGACTGGAGTAGAATCTGCTGTTGCTCGTGAGTTTTCACCTGGCTGCATTTGTCTTTATGGCACTATGCAGCTAACTTTGCAATTGCCCATTATACTTCACTATAAATTAAACTGCTGTGGTCAGAGGGCAGGGGCTCGTGTGTAAATGAGCGTTCCTCAGATTCTGGTTATGTAGTGGACCTTTGAGATGAGCTCTAACAAGGACAGTGCAAACATAGGCTCAGTTTGTTGCATGCCACCGGGAAATTAAATGCTTCTTTCCCGTACTTGTCACTTAAAATTTGCTGTGACATTTACTGTGTTTTGACGAAATGCAGGAAAAAGAGGCTCCAATTAACCACAACATCAAATGCTGGGGATGGTGCGGTTTATTTTGGTGACATGATACTTGGAAAGGTCAGGCTTCCAGTGAGATGACCTCAGCCATTTGTGGCATGCACTGTGGCTAACGAGCACTTAGTTACATAATGGGTGCTTGCTGCAGCTGTGGGGATGTGGTGAAATTAGCTTTGCCCTAGAGATGTGGCTCTGTGAAGCCACAACTGCTCTTCTGACCCAGGAGCTGAATACTCTGCAGGCTTGTGGAGGAGACACTGTATAGCTTGAACCCTGTGAAAGGAATGGTGACCTTGGCTTTCCAAATGAATGCTCTGAGATTAGGAGAATGTGGGCATTGGGGTTTAGCTTACCTAGAAGGTCTAACAGTGTAGAACTTCTGTTTCTTGACACTTTCGTTTCATGTTGGGTCACATCAGTGACTTAGTCTACCATTTGGTGCTTAAGGTGAAGTTTTTTAAGGATTTATTTGTGCTGTTTCACATGGGGGCTTTTAAAGAGACCATGTAACAGAGGGGTCAGGTTTTGCCACCATGTCTAAGTTAAACTGGGAACACTGCTTTGCAAATCTGAGCAACAGTTGCACAGGCTCTAATACTCCCTGGAACATCAGTGCTTGTTCTTCTCAGTGTAGGACTTGTAAAAGATAATTTGATCATGTTCAGAATGTCTCAGGGATGCTTAAAATAGCTTCTCTCCCTAGATGCTTCTAAAAGGGAAAAGAAAGATTTGGAGGCAGTAGTGCAGTGCTGTGCAAGGCTCCAATAACAGCTGTATGCAGGAAAGAACTGAGATTTGAAAAATAATAAAACTGCACTGACATACTAATTGAAATTTCACTTCTGAAGAAAAGGTGGGGGTGAAACCAATGTTAAGGGCCAGGGTGGCAGTTTAAGATAATGTTGTGCCCTCAGGCAGAAACTCTAGCTCTTTTGGTGCTTCTGCTCAGGCTGGTTAAACACATAGTGTTATGAGATGCTGGACGGCTGTTGCAACACTGCAGCATGGCAGTTGTTCCATAGAAAACGCAAGTGGAAATCTCTTCCCACGCCACACAGTTGATGTTTGCAAAAGGCTGGAGGGGAGGTGGCAAGGTCTCCCAATACTGATACTCTTCAGTTGCCTCAAATATTGGTATTAATCAGTTCCAAATAGCATGTACCCTCTGCCAAAACGAATGGCAGCTGCTGGTGCTGTAAGTGGCTTTTATTTCCGCATTCCTGCTGGACTATAGTGTTACCACACTGTTTGAAAAGAGACATTTGGGCAGAGCTTCTACAAACAATGGTGAATTTAGACCAAATTCATCCTTGGCAAGCTGACAACACTAAACTGGCCAATAATTTTCTGTTTCTGCTCAATGCTCTGCGTGTTTTCATGTATCCTTTACAAATATTGATTTTTTTCCATGTCCCAACAAAGCCCTGTGTTTACCTTGTTCTGTGGAAGTTTTAAAATTCACTTGACCCTGTTTATAGTGTTGTGTTGTCAGAAAATGTGACAGGGTGGTGATAGTTGGCAAATGGCAGCTCTACAAGATGCTCACTCTTAATCCAGGCCACATACTGAAGGCCTTGGTTCTTGAAGGCAAATGAAAAATACTTCAATATGCTGCTTGGCTCTTTCTAAATCTGACTTTAAGACATAAAGATGAATGACTGTTCTGCTAACTGTTGCTGTTTCTTAATACTGTATTTGTTTTCCATCTTTGTAGTTGGCTCCTTATATCAGCACTTTCCAAGGGGTGTCCAACATTTTTGAGATGAGCACTTGGATCTACCATGCTGCAGGCTGGGAACCTTCTGATTCCCAGGATTTTACCTTGTCTGCTTTCTACCAGGCTCTGATTCAGTGCAAGGTGGGAGTGTGTAACCTAAGCAGAAAGAACTGGGAGAAAAGAAGAACAAGAATTTGGAACAGTAGATCCTCCTATTGTCAGGCTTTTAGCTACAATGGACTTGATGGGTCACAGTGTGAAAGCAGTCCCTTCCTGAATTAAATAGAGCTCTCTTCATACTGAAGTCATGGCATCAAAATGACCTCAGATTGCAGCTTTACTTCTTTCTCTCCTCCCTTGTAGTTGTTGTTTTAATTTCCTACAATATGTTATCCTTCTTGGGGAGGAGGGAGAGAGGGGAACAAACCTGTGTAAAAAATTAGCTTTGAGTTATTCCATCTGTGGACTCAATTTTGTCATGAAAACAGTGAAGGCTGGCAGGAAGCTATTTTTTAACTGGCTTCATGAATCCTCTTGTCTGGAGCTGGGTAAGGAAGTGTGGCATTTAGAATGAAAGCAAAAGCTTCATTTCTGGAACTCTGAGTATTTGCCCAATTCTTTGACCATCTGTTTTTGTTGACAACCACCTATTCGTGTTGTGCCAAAGTTATTTTGGCTTTTCTAGTCTGTATGTGCGTGTGTGGTGGTGTGGTTGTGCATGTCTGCATGTAGATCACCAGGGTGCTGCTTACTGGGTAAGATTCCAGGAAACTGATTGCACAAAAGCAGTTACCCTGTAAGGACTGAATTGCCAGGAGAAATACAGTGACTAATCCTGGCTCCTGTAAGAGACACTTAAGTGGTGTTCCTGTGGTCATCCTTTCTAAAGGCTGCCAACTCCTGGTAGTGTTGCTTAAGTGCCTTTGCTTGTGTCACAGCAGTTTTGAGCATGCTAGAACCTGCTTCAAACACTGCTGCTGCAATCAGGAGTGCTAATGAGTAGCCCAGCATCCATGAACACAAAGAGCAGGTGGTTCTGTGTACCTCTTGGTGCTAGAGCAGGGCTTGTCTGGTGATGGTACTGTGAAGGTGCTCAGTCACATCAGCCACTCTTCACATGTGTTCTGGTGTTGATGTCAGTTGGAACGTGGTTGTTCATTCCCTGTCACCTCTGTGTGCTAATTACATCCACTATCTGTGTAGGCAATGTAGAGATGCATCAGGGCAAATAATATTCAGAACTCACATCCTGGAATCACAGAAATTATTTGAAATTCAGCCTTGAATCTTCTGTGAGTTACTTGGCCTTCTTGAAAACTTTTATGTGTTTCTAAACCGGAATTTTCTCTACTTTGTAAGAAACCTGTTCTTTTCTGGAAGTCAAAATGGGTGAGAGAATTTTGTGTTGCTTTTCCTGCTTGGTTTTTCCAGCAGTGACTTCCAGACTTTTCCTTGGCATGAGCTTAGGCCAGAGTAACACATATAGCCCGTGACAGCAGCAAAATGAGGCTAACAAATACCCTATTGAGGATGCAGCATGACAGCTTCATCCATCCAGCTGAATTTGCCTTGTGAGTATGAAATAGTTGCATGTCATGGGCCACAGCCATTGCACACAGTCATTTATTTAATAACTCAGTGCACAGACATTAAAAAGGAGCCATGCAACACATAATTTTCTTGAGTATAAATAAATTAGATGGCGGCATTTAGAAAAGTCTGGTTTGTACTAGTCTATCTTGGTAATGTTCAGCCAGACGGTGCCTCAGGTGTAAAGTTCCAAGCAGTAGTAGTAGCGCTAACAGTATGGCAAATAGGAGGGTGGCCTTAAACAGAGCAGCTTGTTCTCTTGCAGGGTAAAGTATTAGGTGGTTGTGCAGCTTGGCCTAGATGTTTTGTGACATGGGAACAAGACAGGTTAAACCTGCCTTAAAATCCTGATGGTTTCTTGTTTTTTCTAAAGCATTGTTAATTCACACCTAATTAAGTCTCCTGGTGTTTGATAGTCAGGATTTTCCTGGGGTGACAGGTTCTGCAGTTCCATCACAAGGAAAACTAATTGTAAGTGATGTGGAGTGCCTTGAAATCAAGATGCTTAATCCAGAGATGGAAAATGGAGAAATCAAAGTACCTGAACTAGGGAGTTTCTTCTGCCAATCTGTTCAAACACAGGAAAGAAACTGCTTGTGTTGTTTCAGAATTGCCTTCAGCCTGTGTGGATAACATTTGCTGGCTGGTGCAGACACCTCTGGTGTGGTTGTGAATGGGTAACTCTGCTATTTCAAATCCAGAAGTGGAGTGAGAAGGAGTCCAGGACTGGATTTTGGTAGGGGCAACACGTTATGCTTGGAAAAGAGAACAGTGGGAAGTTCTGTTGATGGAAAAACAAAGGTTTGTGCCGTGAAAAATATGACACAGAATTTTAAATAATAAATGTGAAACTCCTAAATGCTTTTTGGGCACCTGAAATAGACACTTTAAGTGGCAACGGGAATAAAAGAGTCTTAATTTTTCTTATCAGTGGGAACGCAATTTTAACAGCATGAGAAAAATTTCACGTTGTCTGCCATAGGAGCACATCCTGAGATTAACAGAAAGGAGCACTAACAGTTGTCACTCCCTTTTAGCATCAGCAGTGCTAAAACTTTCTGAGTGCTTCCCTTGCAGCCAGGCCTGTTCTAACCTTCAGCTCTTACTTGTGGAGCCCAGCTATGTGCATGAGATCTCCCTGGTAGCTTTACTTAAAGAATAAAAAGGCCTTGTAAGTGAAGTAGCCAAACTGCTTCTGTTCTTAAAGGCCTGTAGAAAGAAATATTTGAAAAATAAGAAAATACAATGAACAGAAGCTGTGCTGGAGAGTAGGAAAAAAGGCTGAAGAAAGAGGGATGACTGTTCTTTTTAGTTTGCTCTGTGAAGAGCAGAGCTGTATCACATGCCCAGATTGGGCTGTGTAGTGCTTTCCAGGAGTTGCTGTGTCACTGAGAAGATTCCGTCTTGGTCTAAACCACAGTAAGGACCGTGTCTGCGGTCACATGCTTAGGCTGCTTAGAAATGCTGAAAAGAAATGTGAAAGGATTGGCCACTTGCAGCTTGCTCATACTATCTGTTAGTATCAATGGATGCCACCTCATGGATTTCAGTGGCATATCACCCATTAAAACAAGCAGAGAAGGTGTCCAGCAAGGCCTGTACCAAACCTCACATATTCATACTCAGCCACATGTAGTTCTGTGCTGCTGTTAGCTGATGATGTATAAGGAAGGCTTCACGAGATTTGGCTTCTTGAGATTTGCCTGTCTCTTCAGCATTCTTCATTCTGAAGAAAGTTATCAGAGATTGCTGCTAATTCTAACTAAAAACTTTGGTTTCAGTAGCAGTTCTGCTTTACCTTTGCCACACGCAAAAGCCTGTTGGGCTATTGGTAAAATACACTTTCCTTGTAGATCCTAAGGTTCTCAGTCATTTGAATAATAATAAAACAAAAGAACTTCAAACCTGCTATTAGTAACCAGAGCAGAATACTTGAGCAAGTGGATGAACAGAAATGTTCTTTTGTTCGTATGCTAGAGAAGTATAGGGAGAATAACGCATTTATATGATGTGCTCATGCTGCACATTGCTCACATCCATCTGTACACGTGGAACTGTTGCCACACATGGGTTCTATATGCTGTGTGTTTTGCAAACAACTACACCTACTTGCAGACAGTCTGAGGCATTATGGCTTTCATTTCCAGGATGCTGTGTGTACTGCGAGGCTGCAGTCGTTCCAAACCTGACTCAATGGATTTGGCTGAGTGCTAGTGCTAGAAAACGCAACCAGGGCATAGGGGAACAGGGTGTCTGCTCTCTGTGCTTGAATGGAGGCACCAGAGGTGAAGACTTCATTAAATCTCAAGGCAGGCTGCAGCCAAAGCCAAGTGCAGGGCTCTTGTCACACACATGTTGGGTATGTGGGTAGGTGAAGGCATGTGTTTGGAAAAAGCATAGTGCTGCATCTGTGCTGTGTCCTGTCAGGATATTTATCTAGGTTCATTCTGGTTACCCACTGTGTGATGTGTTGTAAGAATAAGACTGTTCCCCATCCTCCCTCTGTCTCCCTCCCTCCCTCCTGCCTTCCTTCCCCACCCCCCCACAAGCTGGAGGGCCAGAAGGTGGGGTGGTACCTCAGGATAATGGTAGCAGAAGGCAAAGGAGGCAGACAGCTGGCAAGTTCTGCCCCAATATGCTTCTCTGAAAGAGGCAAGGAAAATGCAGAAGATGTGATGCCTGAATGGCTCACTTTGCAGCAAAAAGGAAGATTAAAAGTAAAATTAGTTAACATCTTGCTCATTTGAAACTGACACAGCTTTTTGCTCCATCCCCTCTTGCCTTCTCTTTTTGGCTTTATTTTCTGAGGGGCAGAGGGAAAAGGCCCTGCAAAAAGCAGCACTGCAAAAAGACTGAGCTCTCCAGATAGTCTTCTGTAAACTGGCTCTGTAGACCAGGCAGCTGGAGCAGACAAGCAGTTGGCCACCTCCCTCTCCCAGAAGTGTTTATTGCCATAATGACCACTGGAAGTGTCCAGTCTGAAAAAGGAACTTCTTCAGGTATAGGGCGTGTGTACCTCAGGCCCATTTTAGATGTTGAGTAGGAGAGAATGTAGAGAAGGCAGAGCCGGCTTCTCCTAGGAGGTGAAACCCCATAAATCTCAGCTAGTTGTAAGGGAAAAATTTCCTGAGAGTGTGGTCAGGTATTTCTGAAGAAGTTTTTGTTCTATTCAAGTGTAACTTAATGGGATGTCATGGTGGTTCATTATGTGTCATGCTGTTCCAGCAGAACCTGGACTGTTTGTAAAGCAGTTATCAGAGTATCAAACAGGTAGCTGAGGCTGGGTATATACTAGACAGAAAAGTGAGGGCTTTACACTACCTACCACTCAACTTTCTCAACTAGGCATGTGAGATTTGTTGTACCAGTGAGCTAAGACCACAACAGTAGATATTTGGCTCTGAGGGGTTACTGAATACCTGCAGAGTCTGAAAGTGATGGAGAGGAATAGAGGAAAGAATAATATGAATCCTGACAACATATAAATCTGAAATTCAGATGCAGTGTGCCTCATATCACAGATTTACCTGTGTCCCTCTAATGGGATGGAAAAAAGTACATTAATTACAGAAAGTTATTCGGTGCTGCATGGAGTTAATTGCTTCTAAGCACTGCTTACATCCATCTGGTGTTATGGTAGACAACAAACCTTGCTGCTGGATTTGCTCATTAGACATACTGTAAATCACAGAGAAGCTCTGGCACCTTGCATATTGTGCTCCCATTAGCTAGGCTGTGTTCCTATAGAGCTGTGAGCAGTGCTCAGTGGAACACGGGTAGTTGTGTTTTGAGTCTCTGCTGGGGAGAACACCTGGGAATAACACAAGCAAACTGCTGGGCTGTGAGGTGTAGGGGAAAACAGTTAGGCATGTAGTACTGCGTGGTGATAACTGTAGTCAGAAGAGTTTGGTTGGGCATTTCCATAGCAGTCCCTGTTCCCTCGCTGAGGTCTGTCCATGCATCTATTGGGCTTGTGGTGCGTGTAGATGTTAACAGGCAACCCCGACCCAGACGTTTCAATACTTTAGGAAGAATCCAGGCAAGTCCTGGTACTGAAACAGTACTTGGCTGCAGCAAGGTTTGGATAAAAACTTCAGAATAAACTTCTGTAAGGTTTATAAAGCTTTCTCTGTATATTGTAAAGGAGCAGATAACCAGGAAGAACATGAAATGCAACTGGCCACAGCAGGTAGTGCTGATTCATTAATACCCAGTATTTTTGTCAAAACAGCGGTGTCAAATAAGAATTCTTTCTAAGTCATGGGGATCAGAAGAGGTGCCTAGAGACTGAAGGTTAGCAAATGTCACTCCAATATTCAAGAAGGATAAGAAGGGGAGCCCAGGTAATTATAGACTGGTTAGCTTCACCTCCGTCCCAGGAAAGGTGATGGAACAATTTGTCCTGGATACATCAAGGACAAGAGGGCCATTGAGGACAGTCAGTATGGCTTCACCAAGGGGAAGTCATGCTTGACCAACCTGATAGCCTTTTATGAGGGCATAACCAGGTGGATAGATGATGGCAGAGCAGTGGATGTGGTCTATCTTGACTTCAGTAAGACATTTGACACAGTCTCACATAGCATCCTCGTGGCCAAACTGAGGAAGTGTGGACTGGATGATTGGGCAGTTAGGTGGATTGGGGTCCCCCAAGGATCAGTACCGGGACCAGTCCTCTTCAATCTATTCATGAATGACTTGGATGAGGGATTAGGGTGCACTGTCAGCAAATGTATTCATGACACAAATCTGGGTGGTGTCACCGAC
>VZRI01011012.1:16771-46397 GCA_013397515.1 Upupa epops | reverse complement strand
GCATCCACCAACTTGTGGATCGCACCCACCAACAAGCCTATCCCCCTGTGAATCTAGTTTAAAGCCTCTGAATGAGCCCTGCCAATTCCTGCCCCAGAACTCTTTTTCCCCTCTGGGATAAACCTCTCCCATGTGAACCTGTAGGACCCGGTGTCTTACAGAACCAGTGATTACGACTTGCATGAGGCAATTTGAACACAACTTTGTTGCACAAACACAGCATTACCTTAACAGTTGTTCTGAAATTGTTGTGTTAAGCTGTGTGATCTGGTTCTGAAAAATATTTCAAGTTAATTGAACATCTGTATTTTTGTGTTCAACTCCAGGAGCAGAGAAAGAAACCAGACATACAGAACAATGTACCAGTGCTACAGCTTAAGGACCCTATTTGGACTATTGCATTACAATATCAAGTTGAAGTCCTCACCTATCTCTCAGAATTAAGCACAGAGCAGTGCAGAGAGGACATAACAAATGTCTCTGTACCATGTACATAACGGGACAAGAGAAAGGGCAAGTCTGGTCTTATGGTGCTTACAGACAGATCTGCTGCACTGTTGTTGGTCTCTGAACTGCTACAGGATAACCTCATGACAGACATCCACAACTAGCTTCTCAGACATGAGAATTCACTTTACTGCACCTCTGCCATCTGTGTTGTTACTTGGACAGTGGGCAGGCACAATCCCTGTCCTTATCCACACCTGTTTTGTATTACAATGGCTAAGCTGCTCTAGTACAGGCTTGTTCTCCATGCTTTTCCCGACCTTCCATGCTGAAGGTACATGAAAGAGCAAACAAAGGAGCTGCTCTTGAGTCCCACTGTCCTGGATTTAAACTGCTCTGATCATGTTCTCCTAAGAAGTTAAGCCAGTTGCTCAACCTGCATCCACTTCTGCTACAAAATTGCCTTCTGGGTTTTAGGTTGTGTATGAAAACATACCATGCAGGGACATCTATATGTGTACAGACACATATTCATCTGTAAGTGTACCTGTAGGACCCGCTATACATAAAACAGCTGACACACAGCTGACACTTTAAAAATCCTGGAATTGAGAAGAGAATACCTTGAATGTGTGATCCAATCGCAGCTTGGAAAGTAGCCTTTTCCTATTGTCATTCAGCATTCCATCAATTTTCCTCATGTGAGGCAGAAGTAGCTCATCTGAAAGACACATTAAAAAAATGAAGTAGTTGATTATGAAGAGACAGAATCACAGAATGACTGAGGCTGGAAAAGACTTCTGAGATCATCAAATCCAGCCAATGACCTGACATGNCCCTTTCTGTGAGGAAGGCCTTCCTAACATCCAACCTGACCCTCCCTTGGCTCAGCTTCAGGCCCTGCCTTCTTGTCCTGGCATTGGTTGCCTGGAAGAAGAACCCGACCCCCACCTGACTACAAGTTCTCTTCAGGGAGTTGTAGACAGGGAGAAGGTCCCTCCCGAGTCTCATCTTCTCCAGGCTAAACACCCCCAGCTCCCTCAGCCTCTCCTCATCAGACTTTCCCTCCAGTCCATTCCTCAGCCTCATTGCTCCCTCTGGACCCCCTGCAGCCCCTCAATCTCTTTCTTGAAGTGAAGGGCCCAGAACTGCCCCCAGTACTTGAGGGGAGACACACAATAATGTAAAAACACAATGTATTTTGCATGTAAGAGAACTTCAAAAGTGATAGAAAAAAGATGTTTATTTTGACTGGTCTACGTGCAGTTTAATTTCTGACTCCACTCTTGTGCCTTCTCTGATTTTTATTTGTTGAAAAGAAAAAAATAAGGCAGAGTATTGTACAACCTTCAGCTGAGGAAGGTGACTACTCTTCTGGCACATTTACTTTATACATTGTTTGGCTAAGCCTGAGAAATAGAACGTTTTGACTTGTGTCTTGGATTTCATTACTGTCAATACATCCAACTATCTCTTCCTCAAAGAAGTGGAACAGAACTGTTTTTGATCAAGACATTAAGGTTGCAGAGCTTGAAAAGCAGAATTTTTAAGAAGAGCAAGAATTAGAACTACTATAGTTGTAAGGGTACTTCTTCAGAAGAGAGTAAACACAGCTAAACCACTGATCTCAAATAAGTACTTGTTAAGATTTTACAAGAGTAACGGGGGAAACAAAGAGCTCAGTTCTGACATTCACAGCACAAGCCTAATGTAAGAGAGCAGATAAAGCAGTATTTACTAATTCCTTTGATTACTGAAAGAGACAGTAATTTGTGCTGTAAATTGTTGCTCAGATGTGGGTATGCAGCTCAAAGTTTGGCAGGTTTGAGTGTATTTTTTCCTTAAAAAAATAAATGGCTTTTCTGATACCCTCAACATTTCATAACAACACACAACAGTTAAACATACCATTGCTCCTTTCCAAGGCTTGCATTGTGTCTGGATCCAAGGCAATGCTAACAAGCAACTCCATGTAGCTCTTGAAAGTCTCTTTCATAGCTCTCGTATTCAAAAAGCGAGTAACGAGGGGAGCTGGAGGTACAAGCTCTGAAAATTAATCAGAACATAATGATTTTTTCCCTTTGACACCCTGCAAGTACTCGCGTTTTTCAGAATGGAGTGTTTCTCTCTTTAAACACAAGTGACCTCTACCGGTATCCTGCGAGAAACAAACTCCATTTAATCAGGGGCAGCTCTGCTCAGCAGGCTGCATTTGAACAGCTGGCAGTTAGACAGCAACAAAGCAGCCAAAAAGTCAACGGCTTTTTCTCTCCGCGTTTTGCAAGGAACAACAGTAACGTCTGAATTCCGCCCAAATCTGCATGCAGACAGGCACCACAGGAATGTTGTCTTAGATACAACATGGAGTTGCAGTGGCAAACAAATGAAGACTGAGTTCTGAGATTTATTTGAAAATCAAATTGGCTCCTCCTCCATCTGCACCAAGATTGGAAAGTAAAACCATGTCTGACAAACTACACTTGAGACAGCTTCAGCTGCACACGTTTGCTCATGCACAAACAAGTAAAAGGTCAGAACAAATCAATTCTATATGGCACTGGCAGATTACATTCCTCCCCCACCCTGAGGGGAGTGAAGAAAAATCTGTAAATTAAGCAACATATTTTGCTGAAACTATTTTCAGTCAATTTCAAATGGGTTAATAACAGGATCTTGCTCACCATCCTCATCACTCGGGGCCTCAGGTGAAGAATCAGACTGGGAAGATGAAAATTCTTCTTTCCACTTTTTCCTTTTCTTTGGTGGTGGCTCAGCCTTTACCTTTGGCTGTTTAGCTTTGGGTTTCACACACGAGACTTTTGCTGCTGTTGGTTTTGGTGCTGGCGGGTCAGGGATTTTGTTGTTGTTACTACTAGGTTTGGAATGAAGACTCCTGCAATATATGGTGAGCTTTATGAAAATAATTACTAAGCTAGTTTTTTCCTTACGAAATAACTCCAGTCTCACTTACTGTATTTAACCATAATGACAAACACTTATTTCATTGGAGTTAGGGCATACACACTGCACTACTGCATTTTGGATATAAAGCTTCACAGCTATTCTCAACTACCTAAGACTAAACAACACAGACCAATTCTATGACTAGAACAAACACAAAGCTTAAATGACCTCGTGTTAGTAGAATTTAGGAGCTACAGAAGACTGGAGCTGATACTAAAATAAGTAATCAGACTTGACAGACTGGAAGAAACACTAGTGATCAGGAAGATTTGCTGACAGTGTGCATTTGGGATATTCAATCCATCCAAAGATGGCAGTGACTATCAGCCAGGTAAATTGCAGGCTCTTAAGAACTGGAATAAGAAAACAGCCAACTCCTCCCTATTTTCTTCCCACCACTCAAAACAGGAAAACAAACAGGATATTGAAATATGTAAATGCAAAGTCACGTACTTTAGGACACTACAGCCGTGAGAACACTGCCAGAAATACAATTCAGGGAAGGGTTTTTTGTCCAAATGGAAAGTAGTGAAATTTCCAGTAGGAACAGTGTTAGTATCTTCAGGAACAATGAGAACAATTCTAGTCATCAGAGATGAGGATTCCAAACCAAAAAGGATGGAAACAATAGATCCCAAAATGATTGGTGGGATGGAAAACCTGCCTTAGGCAAGCTGAAAGAGCTTGATTAATCCAGGGTAGTGAAACAAACTGAGATGGGATCTGACTGCTCTCCATCATGCTAAAAACACCAGGAAAAGACAGACACAGAAGGCAGGTCCAGTACTGAGAGAAGAACCTATGGATACAAGCTAACCACAGCTATGTTTTGTCAAAAGACAGAAGAGCACTGGAGATACAGCTTCTGTAACAGCCTTCCACAACCCAAAAGAAAAAGAGCATCAACATTCTACCTAGCTTGAAGTAGCTCAGGACTAGTTTGTGAAATTGATTATCTGAAGACATTTCTTACTTTGACAGTGAAATACTTAAAACCTTGGTCATTTTTTGAATGAGGAGTACTGGAATGTTTCCAATTACTGTTTACTAAGTTCTGACCCAGCAAATCCAGACTAACATACTTAAACTTGCAAAGGCCACGGAATAAGTGATAACACCATGCAAAAAATTAAAAGCCACTAAACCTGTGGCTTTCTAACTTATTGTTTAGTAACAGGGCATGAGAAACAGCACATGGCTTCCTAACACCACTCAAATGATTACTGCAATCCGCACTCTCAGCACAGAGAAGTCTTCCTTCACATGGCATCTCAATTCTTAAAGCAAAACACACAGTTCTCCATTTCCAAATTAAAGCTGAATTGAGACGTAAGTCTTGTTTGTTAAGACAGATGTGTTCTTAATGTTGGAACTACACAGCCAAAAAGGAAAACAAACTGAAATCAGATACCTTGCTGACTGTACAGGTTTGCTTCGTGGTTTTTTTGAACATACTCTGACATACTCCTTTTTGTTTGTATTTTCAATGAACTTCACATACACTCGTTTGTATTTCGTTTTGGCATCCCCAAAATACCCGAGATACTAAAATAAAAACAATGATACAAATCAGTACACAAGTGGTTTTGTTAAGTAAAAATACTCAGTGTAACAATTAATAATGTAAATACTGAAGAAAGATAGCAGTTCAAAACCAACCGATGAGCCATCCTCAAGCATTTATAAGGTAAGAAAATTTCCAATGGATTTCCACATTTTTTAAGAAAATCAAGCAAGATGTACTTGGTGCTTCATTCTCTTCTTTTACTTAATCCTCCCCATATGTTACCCATCCCCAAAGGCTTATCTGCCTGTTGAAACTGTACTTTCTCCAGCCTTCCTGGTGACTAAAGCTCGTGGATCACAAACCAGCTTCCACTGACTTCATTGTGATTGTGAAAACTTGCTTGTTCAAGAAGCCTGAACAATCCTAAAGAATGCATGCTGGAAAGCAAAAGAAAGGACCTCCCCATCAACTTATTTAGAGGGAATTCTAGAGCATGAGGAAATCAAGAATCCTGTTATTTTTCCCTTGCCTCCAAGAATGCTTGCTGAGAAGGTATCTCTAAACCACATTTGATTTTGTTTCCTAGACTTGCATTAAGGACATCCATTCCCATGAGGCTTCTTAAGGAATTCTGAATACTCACACTGTTAGTAGCAGCAAACTCTCTCTGTCCATCTCGCACTTCAGGAACAAACTTTTGCAGCAAAGCCTTCTGTACTTTCCAAATAGCTGGAGGCTCTTTTCCTGTTTGCAAAGCAACCTGTAAGAACACACAATTATTTGCTAAAACCAGCTTACTTTTCTCCTCAAAGTGTGTTACTGCTAACTCAAAAACCCTCTCTTTGTGGAAAACACACAGTCAAGTACTGGTTTCTTTTTCATGGCTTTTGGAATTTAAAACGGAGAAGGAACAAAACCAAAACAGCTTATGGAAGCTGTTTCTTGGCGGAACAGCAAGGGAACCCTCTTCCAAAGAAGAGAATACAATAGTTCCAATATCTTTTGCAGGAGTCCAAGAGTAATTTCCTCTACACCTTACATACAGGGGTAAAAAAAGGTAGTCAAGGTTTTGGAGTTTCAAACAAACGTAATTCCAAGTTCTGCAACAGTTACTGGCAGGTAGATTGCTCGTAGTACGTATGGAGCAGAAAGCAGGTCATGGACATGCAGAACATATTCCTACCCTGCACCAGGAAGACACCAAGACATCTTGGCAGCAGCTGAGAAGTATTCAAATAGAAACAAAAAGCTACATTCAAATGCAGGATTTGTCATTATTTCCTCCCTCCCCACCCCCAGGAAGTATTCAGGTTACCTTTAGCATCTCTATGTCTTCAATCTTCACTACAAATTCATCACGTTCTCTGTACATGCCCTCTCCTCCACTATCCGTGTTCTCCTCATCAGTGCATCCTTCTATTCCAACAGTTGCCTGTGTTTTTGCCAATTGGTCTGAAGTCACAGTGTCCTGTTGGGCTACTTTTAAGAGGTCAGCTGTGTTAGTTTTCTCTTGCACGCTGACCACGGGAGCAGCTGTTTGTGGAGGTTCCTGCTTTATTACAGCAGCAGAGGCAGTGGTGGCAGCAGTAACAACTGCTGCTTTTTCACCTTCTGAAGAAAAAAAATCCAAATTTCAGTGAAATTATCGAAGATTAGCAAAAACACACGGGAACTACATTGCTTTTTCTTCTTTTCTGTTACAATACACGCTACAAACACCTGCTCTAAGAGTTCAAATAGAAGTGTCACCCTGGCCACAATGACACCGTCAAAAAACCACAAAATATTGTACCTGCTGTAATTCTGTTTGCATTGAACTGCAACACCTGCCAGCAGCTAGAAATAACACTGATGAGCACTTCAGAGAACAGTCTGATAGTTACACGCAAAATCCTCAGGAAACACTGCTGTGCTTTGTGTGAATATCGAAGAGAACAGCACACCTTATGGCACCGAACCTTGATCCCAATCTGCCAGTGAGTACAGTTTTGTTATACTGGATTAAGAGCAGAGCGATACACATGAAACATGAAGGCATTTGCTGTATGACATGTGAACATATATCAGTCGCATCTTGTGGTGGTGTAACTGGAAGTTCCAAGTTAAAACGTTGGAAATACCCTAACAGCTTTTAATAGGAACAGAGGTGGTCAGTAAGAACTGACAACCCAACACGAAGAAGGGAAAGAACATTCTCCTCGATGCCAAAGGAAACTCTCACCTTTCAAAATTACTTTTTCTCACCTGAAAAAGAATCAGCATCCTATGAAGTATATACTTCATCTTAATTTATCATTCAACATCTGAAAGGAACAACAGTAATAATACTAGCTGTAGCATAATTACTAACAGCACTTAGGAAACTGGCTTCAAATGTAACCATTTTACAGCTCTACGACAATCACTGCTAACTATTGACTTGAAAAACTAGAAATAAGATAACATGACATATATTTTCATAGAAGTGATTAAAAAAAATGATTTTCAGTCTTAAATTAGTGTGTCATGATAAAAGCCAGGTAACAGATACATGAAGACTTGCCAAACCAACTCAGTAAAACTGCGAATCCATCAAATACGATCTTCCGGATGTATTGTTATTGCAAGTAATTGCTGTAATTCTTGTTTGGCAAAAGCTTCAATTACACACAGCATTCTAGCTCTCTGGGTAGATGCACACATTCAGAACAGCACAGAAATGTATGTTAAGCTCCTTAATACTACGAACAAAATACTACATCTTAAAATTTGGATTGCCGTATTTATGTGCAAAACCAGACTAGAGAAAAGGTACCAGAAAAATCCGTACAACACTAAGTGAGAAAGAAGCCAACACTAAACACCTTGTGTGAAGTACAAGCAGACCTGTACACAGCAAAACAAGAATTCAAGTGTAGTAATAGTATAATTACTACATCCTTCTGAGTAATGAACACATATTGTCACTGTCTACTCTGCACTGGTGAGACCGCATCTGGAGTACTGTGTCCAGGTCTGGGCCCCTCACTTCAGGAAGGGCACAGAGCTGCTGGAGGGTGTCCGGCATAGAGCAACCAAGATGATGAAGGAAGTAGAACACCTCCCTTCTGAGGAAAGGCTGAGGGAGCTGGGTCTCTTGAGCTTGGAAAAGAGGAGGCTGAGGGGTGACCTCATGAATGTCTATAAATCTGTGAGGGGTGGGTGTCAGGAGGACGGAGCCAGGCTCTTCTCAAGGTCATCTGGCGATAGGACAAGGGGCAATGGGTGTAAGCTGGAACAGTAGGCGGTTCCATCTAAGTATCAGAAGGAACTTCTTCCCAGGGAGGGTAATGGAGCACTGGAACAGGCTGCCCAGGGGGGTTGTGGAGTCTCCTTTTCCGGAGACGTTCCAGACCCGCCTGGATGTGTTCCTGTGCCACTTGGTCTAGGTGATCCTGCTGTGACAGGGGGATTGGACTAGATGATCTTTTGAGGTCCCTTCTGATCCCTAATGATTCTATGATTACAAATGGAAATCATTACTAATGGAAATGCCCATCCAACAAAGAACCTTTGAAACGTTTCCTTAGGAAGCTGTACGCAATACTGTCTTACTCAGGTGAACAGGCTTCAGCAGAAGGTTTACACCCTGGCACTGCCCACAGTCTGGCTTTTTGGGGAAAAAACAAGTTCTGGTTTCTTTTTTGATGTACAGATTCAGCTAAAAGACACCTGAAGAACTCCATCTTCTGTCCAAGATGCATGAACTTAACATAATACCCACAAGAGAAAACTGAGCAGTAAATTAAGATGAGGTACTGTTTAGGATATCATGGATTCTGCAATCTCTTCCAATTTTAAGTCTGATAACTGCAACTGAAGCTCAGTTCTGGTACGTATTTGGCAGTAAATCCTGTCACCTCTAATGGAAAACATCACCCCCTCTCCTTGAAGGTGAAAGGAGAAAAAAATCTGTTTATTCTATTTTGTTAAAAATCACCCTATAGCTTGTTGGCACTGAGATTAGTTTGAGAAACTTTTCACTTTCTCCCTGTGCTTATTCTAGAAGGTAAGGCTATTTTTCTTGCATTAGTACAGTATGTGATTGGCTTGAGACTTTTTAATTTTTTATCAGACAATTAACAGGTCTACCTAAGTAAAAACACGCTCCGCGTTGAAAATACTTCAGCACAAAGCAGTATCAGTTAAAAGGTCTGAACACTGATACACAACACAGATGTAGTATGAAAACACTGATGTCTGAGATCCCTCTCACACCCAGGATGCCATTGCTAGGCTACAGTAGCTTTTTGGCATTGGAAGATTCCTACTTAAGTCGCATGAAAAGCTCATCTACATGTTTTCCAATTGTGGAAAACAGCAGTGCATCATCAATGCACCTTCTGAACACAGCTCTTCATTCTGGCTGTGATTAAAATGAAAACCGAACCCAATGAAAACCTTTACCTGAACATTTTTATTCCTTTTTTTCACTATTATTTTCCCCCATCAGCTACAGAAATCAACTCCAACGCTCGTGTAACTGGTTTTACCTGATTTGTTCTTTCTATCAGATGTATCATCCAGGGCTGACAATGCAGTAGAGATGCTCTTCTGAAGATCATGGTTACCCCCCACAGAATCATCTTCATCAGAAGAAAATGAAGGCAATGTTTCTAAATTTTTCTTAAGTTCTTCATCAGCTTTTTTGGTTGGACTCTCTCCAGTAACCTCAGCAGCTACAGGTGCTGCTGCTGCTGGCTGAGGCTTTACAGCAGTGGGCTGTAGGCAAGGGGCACGAACTACCTGGGTAACTGGTCGCCTAGTCCTGTTTGGCATTCGGACAGCCGGAGCTGAAAACTGTTGCCTAGGCCCGGACTTTAGAAAGTCTAAAAAAGAGGCGATAAATCCTGTTTTCACTTCAGGCTGTTTTTCTTCAACTTCTTTGATTTTTTGCCTCATTCTTTCCTGATGCTGGTAAGTATCGTAACAGCTTTCAGAAACAGGAGAGGAATACGTCAAACAAGAGTCGTTTCCTCTCGAATTCTGACGCTTACACTGTGCACTTCGCTTCGCCTGTTTCTGAATTGCACTGTCATCTTCTACAGCACTTTTGGTTTGGCTTTTTCCTTTGCTTTTTTTCTTCTGAAGGTTCCCTTGAGCTGTATCTTGGCATTCTTCATCAGTTCTACCAACAGCTGCATCTCCACTTTGGGGTACACATAGTGGCTGCAACATACCCTTTGACTGGTTACCTGCTACTGTTCCA
Source organism: Upupa epops (assembly GCA_013397515.1). Lineage (NCBI taxonomy): Eukaryota > Metazoa > Chordata > Aves > Bucerotiformes > Upupidae > Upupa > Upupa epops. The sequence continues at coordinate 36,252 of VZRI01011012.1, read as the reverse complement.
TCATCACCACCCATATTAAAATCATTCTCTGAAGCAACACTTTCTTCACTTAGGCTCTTACTGCTTGAAACAAATTCGGTGTCTCTTGCACTCAGTGTACCATCAGCAGAAGCATCGTTATGTTCTTCAGGATCACGACTGATGCTAGAGTGTTTCTGAACTTGCTCCTGCTCTTCTTGACCAGGCCCAAGGGTGGGAGAGGTCATTCGCGTTGGTACGTTTTGATCTGAAGTTTTGATGTGCTGCTGATCAAGGTTCACAGGTTTTGTCTGTATTGTTGACACTGGTGCAAGATTTATAGTAATCTGCCCACCATTCAGAGAAACATTACTGATGCTTGCTGGCTTTCCAACTACTGCAGGTGAGGCACTGAAACCAGGAGACACGTGTCTTATATCCATCGGCTGGAACTGTGCTTTAGACTCCTCACTGTTTTCAACAGACTGGATTTCCTCTTCGTTGGAGGCTGATTTTGTGAAGTCGGACGGTGTCACTCCACAAGCTGCTGCTGTTGCCGCTATGATGTCATCTACATTGGATAATATATTCCTCTCATCACTGAGTAGTATAGATTCTGGGAAACATATTGAACTAAGAGAAACAAACTGATTTTTGGAATCATGTTGATTTGTCTGAGTGAAATGATCTTTTGCAGTAAGATGTTGCTGCAGTGGTTTTGAGGGCTCAGAAATGTCCATTTTCATTACTTCTGAATTCTGAGCATGAAGCTGTTGCTGAGAATGACCCCCATTACTTTGAATAATATGACCGTCCATCTGAAGGAAGGGATGTGTCACCTGCTGAGGACTCTGTATTCTTTGCACTTGGGGAGATGCCTTTGCTTGTCCTAAACCCGACTGTAGTATCGACTGATGAAGAATCTGCAAGTCACAGGCTGACTCTAAAAGTACCTGTGCACTGGGCAAACACAGCTGATGGCCATGTCTTAAAGCATGAGGTTGAACCTGTGATGGGGCAGCTATGACTTGCTGATCTTGAGCTTTGTTTTCATGTACCTTATGCATAAGAGGATGGTGCTGGTTCAATTCTTTAGCACTCACAGTTACTTGTGTTGTTTGCATTAAATTAGCTGTCTTTTTTATATCGTGGCTCAGGCTCGTGATGTGGCCAATGTGCTGGGTAAGCTGTTCCACAGAACTGACCATGTGTTCATCTTTTTTCGTTCCTTGGAGAGTAAGCCCAACGACTTGGTCTTCAAGACGAGAGTTACTTCTGATTACACTTTGAGAGTATCTGTCATCTGGTTTTGAGACCCTATAGGATGCATCCTGAGCATTCATTTCCTCATCGGTTAGCCGCTGAATGGAAGATTCAAGAGTAGCTTGCTGTTGCAATGCCTGCATATCCTGCATTGACAGTTCCTCCTCTTGTTTGGATGAGGCATACAAATTAGAGTCAGACTTCCTTTTAACATAGGACTTTGTTTCTGAGGGAGGTCTGCTGTTCTGCAGTGTCTGTGAATGAGCTGGGGATGCGAAAGGAGGAGACTGTACAGGTGGCAAAAACTTTTGAGACTGTGGAGAGGAAGACTCTTGTGATTGAGAGTTCTGAGAAGAATGTAAAGAAATGTAGCTCTGATTAGGACTTGAGGCTGGAAGAGTTTGTATCTGAGGAGAGGCATTAAAGGAAAGAGAAGGCGATGTTAATGTTAAAGGTTGCCCTGAAGAATAGCTTTCTGAAGGGCTAACAGCCGATAGAACTTGTGACTGAGATGAAAAACTAACTTGGGACTGGCTAACTGGAGATAAACCCTGAGAGTGACTAGAAGAGTAGTTCTGAGATTGGCTGACTGAAGAAAGTTCCCTTGTTTGCCCCGAGTAGCTCTCGTTTGGAACCGAAGTCAATACCTGTTCCTCTGAGGAGTAACTCAGGGTTTGACTATTGGAAGTAATAGTTTGCAGTTGCCCAGAAAAAGTCAATGTTTTATACAGTGAGGGCAGCTTCTCAACCTTAGTGGATGAGAACTCCTGTGAGTGACTGACAGGTGGCACATTCTGAGCCTGGGATGACACATAGTTTTGGGACTGGCTGACTGACAAAAGGCTTGGGAGCTGTGCTGTGGAATAGATCTGTGCTTGGCCTGTAATGACAGAGCTCTCATTCTGTGCAGTTTTGGCATAGCTTTGTGTCTGCACAGTGGGAGCTACACTCTGAGGTTTGGGGGTCTTCGCTGACCTCGGAGGCTGTTTTGCAGAACAGTTTTTCACTTTCGCTGTGGAAGCAGATGGAAAACCAGGGGATGGAATTGCAGATGTATATGACTGAGCAAGTTCCACCGTGACTTGAGAAGTCTTCTGCTGTGGTCCTCCATTGCTCACCTGAGTAACATCTCCAACTGGACTGCAGGGTAATGCTGAGTGCCTGGATGTATCCTGAAAATTAACTCCACTTGTACTCGTTAAATAGCTGTGTAAGGAATGCTGTGAAACAGTTAGTTGAGGCTGAACAGACTGAGTACTTGAAGGCCGCTGATGGTGTTTAATAACACTACATTCTCGCTGAAGTGCTCTATCAATAGAAGCAGTGGAACCAGTAAAGACAGATGTGCTATATGCCTGAGAAACCTGCTGAGCTCCTCCAAGGGCTGAAGGCAACAAACTAAATTGAGGTTGCAGAAGATGGGGTGCAGATTCTTGAGCAGAGCGATATGTTGATGACTGAGGGGGTATACTGGTGCTTAAAACTGAACTGCCTAGACGCTCAAATGTCAGCGCAGCAGGAACAGTGCCTTGCGATGTTTTAATCTGCAACAAGGGATCGTGTGTAGTTAAGAGACCGTTTGATGTTGCACTGAAGGTAGTATCTTGAAGACTAAGAGAAGGGGTAGTGGCAAAGTTTCTACTGTTGAAAGTGTTGGGATGCTGATATGCTGATAAAGCAGACGTCGGTGGAAATGTGCCAGAGGTTGGTAGAGCTCCTGTAACAAATAGTTCTGTGGTTGTTGAGGAATGCATACCTGGAAAACACAACAACAAAACAAGAAGGAAATAAGAGCATAAGGGAGCTTTACAAGTTACAACACTCTGCACATCTAGAAATCCTTTAAAATCTTAGGGCATTTACAAAGATAACTGTTTTTCGAATCACCACCCTTCTCAAAAAGAGCACACAAATGGAGGCACCAATTTAGGGTCATTTTCAAACCAGAAGTGCAGGGTTTTTTTGAACATAAATTTATGTACTACAGTGAACTGCCAAGGGAAAAAGCTCATATCTTTAAGATGCAGACTGTGGATTAAAAAAAAGTTCAAGAGTCATTCTGCTTCATAATTGAAGGCTCTTTATCAGTTTTTATTTCCATTTAAAAAGAAGTTCATAGAAGAGGGCAACTGATCAAAAGCCCTGGACACGTTAAATTTACAGTAAAAAGGCAAAATGACACCTCAGCAACTGTAATACACACACAGTTAACTCCACCTCTAGCATTTACCCTCACCATTACTTTCATAACTTTATGTGGAGTGTTTCAGAGCTTACAGTGAAAAGCTCGTGGCCTACACTCTCTGTAATATTAGTTTCTTAAAGGAAGGCCTTGACTTTCAATAGAATGAACAAATGTGGTCTGTACTCTACCTAAAGTCAAGGCTAAAACACGTAAGGCAGCAACCCTCTGCGCAGAGCAATAGAAATCACCCAGCTGAAGGGTTTACTATTACTTATTTGCATCCAGACATTGGTATTACAGACTGGCTTATGCAAGACTTCTCAGAAGACTATGTTGCTCCAACTGAAACAGGAGTGTGACATTCCCCTGCAAGTGCTGGGGCGTTCTGCAGTGACCCCTATCATTCTGTGCTTTCCTAACAGAGGTACTGGTGAAGCCTGCATGCTGCTTCCGAATTTGTGAACGAAAGTACAGGTAGTAAGTTTAGTCTCAGAGATGCTTAAACTTCTGGTAAAGGAATCTGTAAGAGAATCAATTTCCACTGGGAAATCTGTAAGTGCACACAAGTCAGAAAACATTAAAATCAATGGTATAATTTAGCTTTTTTCAGATATTCTTGGCTACTTAGAATAGCTTTTAACTCTGAGATCAATTAAGAATAAATAAAAATTGTCTCTAGAGAAATAAGGCTTGCTTTGAGAGAAATCCTCAGTTTAAAAACAATATTAGTTTTTATTTTACAGTGTGTTATCTTAAACTGATCGCAACTTAATCATACAATTGCTTAGGAAGTTTCAGATGAAACTGCGAAAGACAATCTTTGTTTCTCCCTTTCAGTCCAAGACAAACTGATATAGAGACGTGATACTGAAGGAATGCCAAGGTACTTTCATTAGTCAACAATAAGGTCTTTCTGAGTAAGAAAACACAAGCTGTCTTTTAATGCCTTCTCCCCCCCCTCCCCTTCTAAAAACCTGCAACATCATTTACACTGGGTTTTCTTATTGATCCTTATTACTGACACAAAGGTAGGGGCAGCTGGAAGCACAGGAGGACATAATTCATTCCTATTATAGAGATACATATTTCTCATCTAACCTGCATTTCCCCCCCTCCTACCACACAGACAAGAGACAACCACAGAAGCACCACTACAGCAGAACTGCTGGGGTTTGTATTTTACTCCCATAGAAGGGCAGACAAAAGGTTTGGCCAAGGTAGTAAAGTCATGTGCACAGATACCCTCTGCTGTCCTACACAGCCCACATGGTAGGACAACAAAACAAACATCCTATTCCTTCTGCCGCCAAAAATCAGTATCTGCAGGGTTTGTAGAAAAATCCAAAGTAAAAAAAAAAAAAAACCCGAAAGAAAAGTTACCTTTAAGAGCAAAGAGCATTTGTTGTCCCTTATCAACACAGTCTGTAAAGACAAAGCTCTCAACAGACACCTGGAAGGACTGAGGGATACAAAAAAGCACTGAAATATTAAAGGACAACAGAAAGCTCAGAGAACTGGTAATACTGAAAATGGGCTTACTGATGAGTTCTTAGCAATGAGTACTGAGAAGGCTCTCAATCACTGGTATCAATATCAAACCTGACTCACAGCATGTCTCCTCATTCTTCACAATTCACTGCTAAGCAGGCTGCAATGGAGAAAATGCTACGACACAGAGAAAGCAAGCTTTCTTCCCAGTTGACAATCTAGTGTCAGGAGGGATGATCACATCTCTAAACCCCACTGGTTTATATTAAGATTTTTCGATAGATGCAACAGTGTGCATGTCTTGCACTCCCACACATCTCCTTTTGTGCATGGTGAATGAAAAGCCACATTCTCTCTCCCCAGCTTTCTAAGCAGTCCTCCACAGAACGCAGCTACACGTTACACTCAGCAGGCCAAGATGGTAACAAAAGGATTGTTCAGATCTTCCCTCTTCCTACCTTACGCCTCCTCCTCCCTAAATCAGAACCAGTAATTACAGAGCTGCACTGAGACGCCGATCTGTTGGCTCTAGAGTGGAAAACTGTCCCACCAAACACCCAAAGGTTCTCTGTCACATCAGTGACTAGATCTGTTCCCCACACAGAGGCATAATCCGTATCATAAGACTAACCATAATTTTAAGCTACCCACTGATGCAGCAGCCCTGCTTATCTTGGTTTGGCTGTCCATAGCCAGCTCAAAATAAGTTTCCTGCTCTGCATACAGCTGGGGAAGGTTCACAGAAGGTGGTCAGTCTGCCTGAACCGACAACATCTGGTCTGTTTGTGTATTAGATCCCTTATTTTTACATGACTTAGACCTTTTTGAGAACATCTGGCTCATTACTTCTGTGTGCAAAGGGGTTAAAGGTATCCACAGCCATTCTGTAGTAGTATCACATAGAAGAACTATGACATGGAACAGAGTGTAGGGTGTACAGGACATCTGTCTGAATATGCTTAACCCACTAGTGATGCAACTTCCAAACAAAGTTGGAGAATAAAATTGACTTGTTAGACAAAACATTATCCTACAGATTTAAATTCTTTCTAAACAATTAAAAGTCCTGGTCATATAATTCTTCTCACGTAGTTGCTCTGCTAATACAATTTGATTTTGAGATGCTAAAATACCAAGATGGAAAAGAGAGTTTTTGCTTCAAATTCTCACAAACATTCACATGATCATGACAAACTTTTATTTCAAGAGAAGTTTTTCACCTGTCTGCCAGGAAGGAGCCCTGAATTGTGGTAAAAGGGTGGATCCTGAAGAGACTGCCTGAGCGGTACGAGACTCAATAGCAGAGAGAAAATTCATAACTGAAGAAGTTTCCTTAGTATTACTTCCAGTACTGTGCATATTGGTATCAAACAATCCTGAAAGACCTAGATGAGGTTGGAGGAAAATGAGACAAAACAGACAATTCAGATGAAATTACAAGAAGCTCAATCAAATAACAAGGTTAAACATTCACTCTCAGTAACCCATGAAACATTAGCAATACTAATAAAATACATGGATTGTTCCGTGTTTCACCGGTTTATGATTTTGCAACTGTGAACTAGATCTCAAATATACAATTTACTATGTCTTTTTAGATGTAGGTCAAATCTGATGCTTAAGCCAATATTTAGATGTATCAAATACAACGCTACCTTCATCTTGGGAGTTACTGTTCCATTTTCCTTACATGAACTGCTGAACCATTCAGAATTCCTTCTGAAATGGGCTCAACAACTCTCTACCAATCTTTCCCGCTTCTTGTCAGCTTGCAGCACTTAAGACTTTTTCTCTAAGACTGACACAAGTAGTTTGTTTGTATTCCCTGTTTCAGCAAACACCTCTGGGTGTTACTTGCTACTCACACCTTTCAGTGGCAGAGGCTCAAAGGAAAACACCAGAGAGATCTCAAGTTCTGAGTACTGAGATTACATCAAGACCAGAGTCTGCACCATGGAACATTTCCTACAGTTCTGACCATCCACCATGCCAGTGGAGGACCTAGACAAGACACTACACATCCCAGCTAGCACAGGAACTCAAATGTATTTCCTTAGAAACTAGATTGCACTAGAAACCACTAGAAACTAGTGTGTGTGAAGAGGTCCTCTGCTGACATGAAGTCAAGATACCATCAGGATCACAGACAGATCCTGCTGCAGCCTATCCTGCTGCTGTATTTAAATTTTAACCTTCCCCCAGCACTGCATCTTAGTTTGCATTTTCCAACCTGCATTAGTTTTGTTATTTACTTGAGTCTGAAAGAATAGGCATGATTTCTGCAGCTGGCTTTGAAATGTACTTAACATTTGGCCCTTATGCATCAGCCAAATCCTGAATTTCAAAGAGTAAATGGAGTTTCTTTAAGAATCAACAATAAATTACTGAGCATAATTCTCCTCTTCTATTTACTTTCTACTAATGACATTCTGGTAAAGGCTGACAACTGTTAACTTTCTGCTACAACTCAAGTTTTCCTCACACCATCAGCCACCACCTGCATGACAAAGTCCCTGTGATGATAAATTAATTAACAGTATTTTTTCTTTAGCTATTTAATCTGTAATCTCATGATATGGACAGTTACCAGTAGAATGGTGTGCAGTAGAGTATCCAGGAAGCTGATGAGAAGCTGTGTATGTCTGTCTATGAAGATCTGTTTCTGAATGTGATGAATGTCCTCCTCCATAGCTTAAACTAAGGAAGAAATGGAACATTATTAACAGAAACACACAGAAACAAAGCACAGCTATGAAACACACACACAGATACACAGATCATTAGGGATGGGGAGTGACCTCCAGAAATCATTGAGTCCAACTCCCAAATCCCAACCACGAATCGACAAGTTGCAGAAATAAAAGTGAACATGAGCCCATGGATCCAACAGGTGGGGTTGGGTGAGAACACCACTAAAAATAGATTCATAGAATGGTTGAGGTTAGAAGGGACCTTCAAGATCATCTAGTTCCAAACCCCCTACCATGAGCAGGGACAACCCCCAGTAGAACAGATTGTTCAAGGCACCATCCAGTCTGGCCTTGAACACTTCCAGGGAACCAGGGGGCAGCCACAACCTCCCTGGGCAACCTGTTCCAGTGTCTCAGCACCCTCATCAGGAAGAGCTTGCTTCTGACTTCCAGTCTAAACCTCCTCTCTTCCAGATTGAAACCATTCCCCCTGCTCCTACCACTCCAAGCCATTGGAAACAGCCCCTCCCCAGCTTTCCTGTGGTCCCCTTCAGGGACTGGAAGGCCGCTCTAAAATGTCCCCAGAGTCTCCTCTTCTCCAGGCTGAACAGCCCCAATTCTCCCAGCCTGTCCCTGTAGAAGAGGTGCTTCAGCCCTCCACTCATCCTCATGGCCCTCCTCTGGACACTATAGAATTATAAGGGATCTCAAAAGATGATCCAGTCCAATCCCCCTGCCACAGCAGGGTCACCCAGACCAAGTTGCACAGGAACACAGCCAGGCGGGTCTGGAACGTCTCCAGAGAAGGAGACTCCACAACCTCCCTGGGCAGCCTCCTCCAATGCTCCACTACCCTCACTGTACATTCCAACAGCTGAATCTCCTTCCTGTGTTGGGGGATCCAGAACTGGACACAGTACTGTAGATGGGGTCTCAAGAGAGAAGAGTAGAGAGGTAGGATCACCTCCCCCGACCTACTGGTCACGCTTCTCTTAATGTAGCCCAGGATACGGCTGGCTTTCTGGGCTGCAAGCAAACATTGACGGCTCATGTGAAGTTCTTCATTGATCAACACCCCCCAAGTCCTTCTACTCAAGGCTGCTCTTAAAAAAGTACTAGAAAAACCTAACAAACGAAGGGGCAAAACCACCACCCAAACCAACCCACCACCTTACAAAAAAAAATCAAAGTTTATCTTGGAAAAGTCTACAAAGGACAAGGTCACAACGACAGGTTTCCCTCATTCAACTCAAGAAACACTGGATGAATGCTTTTTATAAAGATTTATTGATACAAGGTCTGCAGAGCAGACAACTACAAACACACACATCTGCCGTAACATTTCCATTCCTGATTCCATTAAAAACGGCAGGATCATTGTTAATATAAATGCTGGAATGAACCAGGAAGCTGTGACAGCAATGATTTTTTTTCCAATCTTAGAAAAATATTGTACACTTCTAACAAAACCGGCAGTGAGAGCACTAATAAGCGACAGATCTCCATCTTTAGACCTCCTGGCATTAAAGTAATGATCCACAGTTTTCATTTAACGTTTTGAAATATGAGTAACCTAAATTAACATGATGTTTGAATCAGGCTTAATGGAAACAAACTAGAAATACAATGTATGGGCCCATACAAAAGCACTAAGGCAGAAAGTAAAGAAGTGTGGTCTAAACATCAAGTGACATTAAGAACCTGCAAAAGTGCTAATCATTTGCAACTTCAATGCAGAAAAAGGAGAGGGAAGCAAAAAATCCCACAACATCCCAAAGCTTTCTATCTTCCACAGATGCAGCTCTGCACAGCACCTGTTGAATGGGAAAAAATGAGAGCCAGCACAACTGAGTAACCATTTATCCTCTTCTCCTCTTGCCTTTTGGACGTTGAGTTTATAGGTAGCTGCTACTTACTCCAGTGCACATATGAGATTGCTTTAAGTTAAAAATTCAATTGTAAACAGATGCCAAACAGCCCAAACAGTGAAACCCACAGTCCTCCCTGCTGCCTGCTGTAAGGGAGATGTCCCTTATCCTCTTTCTTCCCCTGGGATGAGGGGGCAGTCACTCTGCAGAAGGGGAAAACTGAACACTTGATGCCAGGAATTGTGACATCATGGGAAACTTCTGTGGAAGTCACCAAATACTGTAAGAATTGGAACCACTACAAGATTTGCTTCTTTGTCATGAGGCTGAGGGGAGGAGGCAGTGAGGACTGGATGAGTCTGCAAGAGCAATGTGACTCCCAACATTATTAACCCAACTGCAAGAGACAATGCTTCAGACCTACTCTAGAGCAACTCTGGTGTCTGACATGCACTGACAGGGGGTGTATGTCCCATTTCAGCCGCTTACAGCGGAGCAGTGCTCCTGCAGTCGTGCTAGAATAAGGCACAAGCCTAAAGAATGCAGTTCCAGACAAAAAAAGAACTACAACAGTGTTCTGCACGTAAGATGCTTTTGCATGGCCTGAATTTAAATGCAAATCTTTTTATAAGACAGATTTTAAAGACTGTTCTTTTTGAACAAACTCCAAGAGTTAGAATTAAAGTTAGGTCATGCAACGTTTTGTCTCAATTTCTTAAATATAAAGAAGTGCTATGCAAGTTTCTGAACGGAACCCACTGAACTCGTGCACTGGTAATAAGAATTATCTTCGGAGACAGTGAACACCTTCCTTCTACTGAGTTGGGTATTTCAGGCAGGTATTTTGGTGCCGTAGTAATTATGATCAGCATAACAAGACTGAAAATACACAATGTTGTTTTTTTTTCAAATTCAAACTCTGAGGCCATAGTTACCTCAACCGCAACCTCAAAAATGAATTTGCCTTTCAATAAAAACATAGTGTTTATTAGAACAGTTAATTGTTTATTGTATAATTACTAGTTGCTGGAATGTAGATTCTTATCTCCAAAGAAACCCTCTGTATATATGCCTTTAGCTTACATAATCTTATCCTAAACCCCAGCACAGCAAACTGAAAGATTACTCACTGCCTTAGGGTTTCTTTTTATAAAATTCAGCTTTGAAACAGAGGAGCTCATACAGCATGTAACTCACATATCAAAAATACATTAAGTGTGGCAAATAACATTATGGCTATCTAGCCTTCCGTACTCTGGCTTCCAAGGTTGTGATAATCCCACAAGTTCCCACTTGCACTGTAAAGTTGGGAAACTCATTCACAGTGCTTGGTACTTGGTTATTTATTGCCATTAGTTGCTCTGCTCTGTTTCACAAACACTTCCCGCTTGTGGCTGATGTATGACAATGATTTCTCTGTTCTACTGGCACAGGTAACTGTACAATGGAGTGTTATGCGATGGGAAGAAACACAAATTCACCATACAAATTTGCAAAACAGTTCCCCCCAAGTGTCTTTTTTCATCGAGATCCTCTCTCTTTAGGTCATATAAGACAACCTTTAATGTGAAGATTCAAAGGACATTTGTACATAGAATATTTAACAGTCTAAACGAGTTACAGTCTACGTGACACAAAAACCAGTCCATTACTTGAAAAGTAAAGCCCACTACTGAGAAATTGGAAGCATCACTAAAATTAAACAGGCCTTACACCGTAAAGAGAGTCTCTTGTTAGGAACAACATACAACTTAAGCATTTGCCTGGCCTCATTTAGAATTCCCACCTAAAGATTAAACAGATGACAATATTTTAAAGTATGATTAGCTATGTAATGTGAAATGGAAAATACAGAATCAGGCTCCACTACTATGGCATCCCAGTAAAACAGATCAGACTCTGATTTATGGTGGGACTCTGATCTGGGAGGTCCTTTCCAACCATGAAGATTCCGCGATTTGATCAGCAATCTTAACTGCCTGTTACATCATATTCTTTCATTTTAATGTACTTAGATACTGTGTATTCAATGTAGATGCATCACAGCACAGCAGGGGCAACCACCCTTCACTGTCATTGATGATGAAGTTATACCTTCCTGTTTCAGCGCATGTGCAGAGGTGCCCAGAGGAGGGGTGAGCCCAGGACTGGATTGATGACAACAGGAAACACTCAATACTGTCTTGCTTTGTGGGGGCTGAAAAGGTAAATGCCATGCAGGGAAGTGCCTGAACGAACAGAAATTGATGGTGTTCCTGTGATTCTTTACCTGAATGCAAGTCCTACCCCCAGAGAAGATTTTACAGCAAAAAAAGGTCCATCCCCCTTTTACTTCCAAGTTCACATGCCTTTATGCTTGATCTTTCTAAAAAGCCCAAAACCACCTTCAGCAAAGCCAAAACAGTCTTGCTGGTACTTCAATACCAGAGTGCAAGTGCAGGCTTGTTTGATTAAGTAACCTGCAGAGTTCTTAATAACACAGACAAATGATAACTCCATTTTCATAAAAACCAGGTAAACCGTGTCCTGAAACTACAATTGCAAGAACTAACATTAGGACAGACACCAGCTATTTATAAACATCAACTTCAGATAGAAATGAGCTATTTATAAACTTCAACTCCAGTTACCATAGAGGGACTGGACAAAGTGCTTTATGCTCTTATTGTGTGAGGGGAAACCCTCTAGCTAACCCCATCAAAAACATAATCCGATGCTGAAAGTTGGGCAGAAAGGAACCTGATGGGGTTCAACAAAAGCAAATGTAAGGCACAGGCTGGAATACAGGAGGTTTCCTTCAGATATGAAGAAAAGCTTCACTGTGCAGATGACAAAGCCCTATCCCAGGCTGCCGGGAATGGTTTGTGGAGTCTCCTGTTCTAGGGACATCTCAAACCCACCTGAATGCAGCCCTGTGTAATGTGCTGTAGGCAATCCTGCTTTACTAAGCAGGCTGGACTAGATGATCTCCAGAGGTCCCCTCCAACCCTTACCATTCTATGATTCTATCAAGAGAGGGAAAGAGTGCAAACAGATAAACATCCTATCAACTGCCAGAGCCATGTGGAGTGACACCTCAATATTACCAAATCTCCAAGCACGTCATGGGTTCCATAACCTATGAAGTACCTTCTTACTAAGTTACTGTACAGCACTCACAAACAACTTTCAAACACTCAGTACTGAAGTAAGAGTCAGTTTCTCAAGGTTTTGTGAAGCTAAAATTTCTGAGTGCTCAGTGCACAAGATACTGAATCACCATGAGGATCAGTGGCTTCCCAGCTCACAGCTCCAATTCAAGGCCATTAAACAGGCTCTAACTTTGCCGCACACCTACATGTCCAGTGCAACACACTGTAAGGGCTAACCAGCTCATACTTTAAATCCAATAAAGAGGCATCCCTTTGACTAACACCACTTCTATCCCAGTTCAGGAGGTGTGCCCAGAAAAGATCCAACATATTAACAACAAACAGTTCATCATAAAATGCAACAGCCAGAGTTCTCTACATCAAAGAAAGCATCACAGGGTGTTACACCCAATTTTGTAAGAAAAATCAGCACAGACCTGGAATTTAACCCTGACACCTCTTCATCAGTGTTCTTCACCCTAAAGTAGATTTAAACTTGGATTTGTACCCTTGCAAAAAGTACTCCGATTACTACAGTGTCATCAGTTGCACATAGCTGCAAATACTATGTGAACTCAGTTGCTTGTGAAGGCTTCAGCTAGGAAACAAGCTCTGCTCAAAACTGACTCCAGGTCACCAGTTGCAGCAACAACTCAAAATAGTCAAGTTGTTTTTATCAAGAGCCCTAAGGAGTTCCTTTTCTAGATTATTTGTTGTGTAGCAAATGTTCCCAATTAAGAAAACTGTATCAGAAATCCTATTCTTGGCAAACTCAGTAGAGAATAATGAAACAGGAGGCACGTAGGAATTGAAGGATTATTCACTGCCGAGCTCTGGAATTTTTTGACACGAAAAAGAGAGAGTAAACAGGATGTGGTGTGAAACACTAAGTTGCCCTATTTCTGAAAGGGATTTCCTGGTCAGAAAAAAAAAAGGGGGGGGGGGGCGCAATATGGAACATGCAGCACATGCTGATACATTCAGTATTGCCACGAAACACCAGAGTGCTTGCACACACCCTGCGCAGGCGCACTGGCCATTTGTCTGGCATGTTCGGGATGTCCAAGCACTTCCAGAACAAGTTGCCAGACATCTGGAACCACTAGACCAGGGGCCAGAGCCCTCCAACTCTTCTCACATAATGCTGCCAGGTAAAAAAGAGATCTGGATGTATGACAGTCCCAAGTATAATTCATGTAAGGTTATTAAGAAGTAGATGTTCTTCAGCATCCTCCTATGTAAATACTATTACTCTAAGATAAGGAGCTCAAGGATGCTTCTTCCATCTAAAGGTTACACCTAGACGAGTCCTGAGTGAGGAACAGAAGTTGGCCTGTAGAAGGAAGATGAAAAGCAAGGAAACCAATACAGGCAAAAAGCTGCTTCTCCAAACATATGTAGGTTCTTAGGGAATTATTTTGGGGAAAAAACACTTAAAAGTGTGCAGGGATTCAGGAACCAAAGCTCCCTGACCCTGTTTACTGGCATCCATGGTCAGGGATATTTGGAGGATGCTCTAAGGGGTAAGAAGCTTTAATAAGTAAGTTTTATTACTGCCCAGGAATCTGTTCAGAGTAATAAAACAAGGAAGTAGTGTAAGAAGAGGTGACAGAGATAAGCAGAAGTCAAATCACAATCTATGAAGTGTGCCCAGTAAAGTAAGTAAATCTAAAACTTCATAATTAAGAGCTCCATCCTCTTTAAGGATGTTGTTTCTCTTTATTCAAACATTGTAATAGATTTCCTTTCCCTCTCACTTTTGTGGTACAGCAAGAAATACCATGTTGGGAAGGCTGAACTGCACATGCTGCTCCGAGTTATTTCTGTCACATTTAAAGCAGCTCAGGAAGGCCTGAAGTGAAACTATGAATGTGATGCCTTCTGACTGCTGTTATTTGGGGTGGGGCTGTTACTTGTTAAGGTGAGGAACAGGCCCTCATCATACTAAGCAACTTTTTGACAATCAAATTTGAGAATGCTTTGACAAAATACAGGAAACAAAGCATTGCAAGGAAAATACATGCACTCTCTCAGAACTCTAGTATTGCTGAGAGGTGTACAACCCAGTCACAGGTGTTTTTTTTCCTGACAGGAAAAAAGGTTTTTGTTAACACAACCTAGTTCCCATGATAGCACCATAGCAGAATCAACTGCATCTCCAAGAAAAAAATAAAGGGGGACAAAAGCACAAGAGAAAGGTTCTTCTCTGGCAGTATGAGCAGCTACAATCAAAGCTAACAGGATGAAAGGTAAAGCACACATACGCAATTGACTTTTGCCTAGACGGAAGAATGCAAAATCTTTCTTCAAAAGAATCCAATCAGTAACCTCTGTTGAACCTCTGTTCACTGGCTCTACAAAAAAGGTTTCACATATTAAAGATCATTCTAGGTGATCTCATGAGAGGTCAAGCAGTTGGCTAACACCAACACTCACTAAGTGCTCTTGGTGGGGAAGCAAGGCAGCACAATCTGGGTGAGATGCTCACTGAAGACAGTGACATTGTATGACTGAGTCCATCTAAAACCTGCACAGGACCAGAGAGCAGTGTGCACACCAAGGTCACTCCTTACTGCTCAGCAACCTTTAGATTCCAGTTTGACAGCACTGGTACACCAGCACAGCTCTCCAGTTCACAAGAAAGCTACCCACCAGTTTTCTCAAAGATTAACAACTCAGAGCAGCTCCCTGCGCAGTTGCACAAAGGCCAGAACCAACACAAGGGAGGAGGAAGGGAGCTCTTTCGACAACAGTGAGCTTGAGCTCAGCCATCTCACATAACTGCTCCCTTCAGACCATTTCAGCCCATTTCTTCTACACTCTGCTCTGTGTCACCATTTCTCACTGCAGCAAAGGGACAGAAAACACCTAACATGTTTCACATGAAGTTGTTGTTAAACCCCAGACAGGTAGGCAAAACAGCATGAAACTCCAAACTTGTGTGGCTTATTTTGAAATGTCAGCAAAGATTTTATGAGATGACTGCACATCAGCCTCTGTGAGTTGCTACAGCAAAAATGTGTTGCGCACCTCTGTTCAGGCAGTCCTCGACCTCATCACAGATGTTCACTCAGCAGGCACTGAATGCAGGTCAAAATAAGAAAGTAAAGAAAGAAAATAAAAGGCCACCACGAAAGTGATTAAGTCCCTGTATGGTGTTGCACCTTACACAGCATGGACTGCTGGTGTTTTACTCTGTGTGTAGAGACGTAAATATGAGCTCTAACAGAGTTTGATGAGATTTTAAAGGGATCTATCTTTTTACAAAGTTTATTTAATCCTTCTGTGCCTTCTCTTTTAATAGCAAATGTTCTATATATATTCACTGTTTATGAGCTTTACCTTTCAACATTTGAAATACAACACCACATGGAACTTTTTGAAGGAAATGTGTTTAACAACAATTGTCAGTTTTACCTCTTGAGGCATTTTTGTTTGATTAAAGAAAATATTCTGCGCTTTTCTGAAAAACACTGTGTGCACTTTGAGAGCTTCTATAGCTATGCAAAATAAGCCATTAGAATTTAAACCTGCTCCTTAACTAAATCACAATGATCACAGAGTTGCTTTACTGTGACAGTTAAGCAAAAAACACACTTTGAAAAAAATCCCCATAACCATTTAACATAAAAGCTCAGGTCTCCCACAGCACATGAGCCATCACTGTAATGAACTCGCTATCTCAGACTACCTGCCATAAATACAGGCTGCACTAACTCAGTTATAGTGTTACCTACTGTAAAGAACTAACCTGACTCAAATGCTGTAAGCCCCATATGTTCGGGTAGGGCAGGAACATACAAAGACACAACGGAACACCGGAGACAAGAGTGCTGTCAGCTTAACATTTTAAACAATAAGATAACTGACTGACATTCAGTCTCACAAAGCAGATGATCTGAGTCTTAGAGCTCTCCTAAAAACTAAGAACAGTGAGGTCCCTCTGCCAGTAAAAATCCATCTCTGAATGAAACCCTGGAGTACTCCCTTGTCAGACACAGGTGATAAGGACCAGGTGTCTGATTGAGTCTATCTCCAGGTATCTATCCAAGCAATTCCAAGTCTCTCAAACTCCACACGTTCACCTGTTTTCTGAAGACCACGGGTTTTTTTCCAGCAAGTAATGAGTAACCATGACATACCTTACATGCGTGCTATTCAACACAGGACTAACTTCAAACTGCCCTTAAACCAGTGCTTTAGTCAAGTTTTCTAACAGCTGCAAAAGTCGTCAAGAGCAGCAGCATGCTCACAAAACCATTAGAAATTCCCTCAGGATGCTAACAGCCTGCATATAGGGTGTGGGAGAACACACAGGACAGGAGCATCCTTTTCAGCCTCCTGCGATGGGGCTGCACTGTCCAAGTACAGTGTTCAGCAGGAGTGATCAGCACCCAGTTAACAAAGCGAACCCAGTGGCTTTCATCAGTTCACAAACCCATTTCACTACCTTCTCCTGTTCCATGGGAAAAGTTATGTCATAGCAGGCCTGGTAGCAGTGTCCTCACAACACATCACCACACATTTCCTTTCAGTTCACAAGAACAGTGCCACTGCACAGACAAAACAGTGCCTGCAAGAAATAAGGAGCAGGATAAAAACCAGATGGCTCAAGTTACGCACAGGAAGACAGGAGCAACACTCATAGGGAGGAGAAATCATTTTGATGAGCTGAGACTGTGTACATGGCTCTCGACACAAAGGGAACAGAGCAGCCACAACACAGCCGAAAACAGCAGAAAATGAAATGCAATACAAAGGAAATCTTGCTGTCCACATCACCCAAAGGCTGAATTCTTTTCAAGCAAGTGCCAGATGAACATGACACACATTTTTTTAATTTAACGTCAGGCTAATGCAGCTTCAGCTGTTTATAGGACTAGATGACTACCTGTCAACTGCAATCAAAAGCACCATTCTGAAAAATGTGAAGTGATCTGGAACACAAGCTGCGAACATCAACAGCATATTGCCTCACACTGCATCCATACCTTCATCACTCGATCCCAGGCTAGCACAAGCCTCGGCAGTCACAGCTGTGACTTTTATGTCCCAATTCCCCAGCAACTGGCTGCATCCATCCAGAACCAGAGTAACCAGAAATATCTATGCCAGCCCAGACTGTATATTTAATGTTGTGTCCAACAAAGCACAGTGTAAAGTTTTGAGCTTAAGACAAAGTATTTAATGCTCCGTATAATTATGTGAACCCTTGAAGAGTTCAGAGAACTTCAAGCACCAATATTGTTATTTTCTCTGCCCTTGCTACAGTGAGAACATTTCAGTCAACACATTTAAAATGCATCATTCATCAGTATCTACAGCGCCCCAAGAGGACACTTTTAAACAAGTGAAAGCAAGATCTTCTTGATGTTGTGACTTAGGAGTGTAACACATAGCAAGAATGGAATCAGCAGTACCAATTTGAATTTTCTAATTAATACTTTGATTGGTAAAGGCAGCCAGCACTGATTCAGTGAGCTTCTGTGTGCATTTGTCTCGGGACTGTTCTCCACGCCACTTCAGTCAAGGAATTCCCAAAATGCACAGTTAATATAGCAGCAACGAAAAAGACGAAGGCTAGGTTTTGAAACTGGAGAATACACAAAATGATCATTGAGCAGTTGTGTGCTTTTAAGATCCCAGAGAGATCCACTTCTGTTCCTACACCACAGCTGATCTGGAAAATCCAAACCTTCCCTGTAGAGTAAGTTGTTCCAATCCTCAATAAATGATCAGAGCTGGCAAAAGCAATATAAAAAGGACTTGATACTGACTTCCATTGAAACCAACACAGGAACACATAGCTCAACTATTAGGAAGAAAGAACAGTAGGAGACCTTACTTTGCCATGTAGGCAACTATGCAGAGATCTGGCTAAGCCCAGCTCCATAGGGCAAAATTTTGGCCAAAAATGCAAACCAACTGTGCTTGAAATTGTCTATGAAACAAGGAACTTAAGACCCCTCACATCCCACAGAGATCTTATTACCTCCTGATTTAACTGCTTTGAAACAATGTGCACAATTCAGGAAGGGAGAAAAACTGGAAGGGATCAAGAAGAAAACTGAAGTAAAAAAAAAGGCAAGGAAAATAAAATAAGTTAATGACAACTCCTAAGAAGTTGGGAAAACCTGAGTTATAATAAGATCTTTCAGAGTTGGTGAAGCTATCACAAAATTAAGTGGCTAGAAACTAAAGATGAGAAGTAAGAAACACAACACAAACCAGCCACTTGCATATTTTACCCACAAGTGTGCTGAACTGGATATTCCAACTGCACCTTCCAAAACATAAACTCCACTTTCAAACCAGATTGAAAAACCCAAAAAGCCCTATGGCCTGTGTGAGGAAAAGGTCAGACTAAATGATTGCAACAGTCCTTCTGACTTGATGCTCCATTAATCTTACCAGACAGAGCAGAATACTCCCGAGCCCGACCACTTTCAGGACCAAACATAAGAGTCATCTACAGGTTCGTTTATTTGGACGGTGTTTTTTTAGCCTGAAACTAACTTTTACCTTTACAAGCTTCGTCCAGATTTGAAGGGCGGATGCATGAAGCTGCAGGCACAACAGGCAGGCGGTAACAAACCCCTCAGCCCCTCCGGAGGACGCGTTTTTGCTAGCAGAGCGACACTGCCGGGAAGCGACCTGACCCAAGCGGCGGTCCCGACTCTGTCCCGCACTTCCCGGAACTTTGCCCAACTCGCCGGGGCACCGGATCGCTGCGGACAAGTTTGCGCTGAGAGGCGGCCCCGCTCGCGGGGAAAGAACGAACGGGGTTGGGGGGGATGCTGGGGGATCTCCCGGTGCGCTGCCCGGGCGGGCAGTGCCGCTGCTCCCGCCGGCCGCGGGCAGGGACCCATGAACTCTTGAACCCGCGCCGCAACCCAAC
>VZRI01011012.1:0-16115 GCA_013397515.1 Upupa epops | reverse complement strand
GCGGGTAAAGGCGGGGTGAGAGGCCGATTTGGCGTCAAGTGAAGCGCTGGGGCTTTGTTGGAATGGCCGGGGCGGGGCCATCTTGTTGCCGCCGAAGGGAAGCGGCGTCAGCGGCGGCGGCAGCAAAGCTGGGGGCTCCGGGATGGTCGCGTTGAGGACAAGATGGAGGCTGCGTCCGCTGCGCTGTCCTTCCCGGCATATCCCGTCTCCGCTCGGGCAGCCGCTGCGCCGGGCCAGTTGTACAGGGCGGCGAGCCGCCCTGCCCCAGCCGTGGCGCCTCCCCGCCTCGCGGCGGCACCGGCGCTGCCCTCCCCGCAGGACAATCATCCCGCGAGGAGTTGGAAGAGACATTAAAATACATAACACTTCTCCCGCCCCCTGTAATTGGCGAGAGGACACCTGGAGAAGCTGCTCCTCGCAGCGTTACCCATCAGGGCAGCCCCTGCTTTGCCGCCTCTTCTCAGGGGTTTCGGTCGGTCATTGCTCCGAGGATGCTTAAGAGAACTACGATGCTCTACAAGCGCAGTCCTTTAGCTCTTTTCCCCTCTCCTTTTTGCAAGCTACAAGCCTGTATGTAGCCATATCAGAGCTTTCCAGAAAGATTCAGATATTTTCCAGCGTTCAGGTGGGTCTGAGACAAGGGTGGTCCACGGACCGCGTTTTTTCCTCCTAGCTGTGGTGTCTGGTGATCCAGCAGCCAGCGTGTGCGTCTAGAGCTGCCTGCCTTAAGAGTCTCTTGCCACCGATTTGGAAGGACGCGGTAATGTGGTAAAATTGCTTGTGTTATTCGCTAGTAACAGCAGCATGAAATTTAAAGAGACCCCTAGTGCAATGTGTTTTCATTAGAGGCTGTTTCCCTAAAGGGGGTGTGTTTGTGTTAATACCGGGAGATACGTGGCTGTGATATGTAATGTGAGAAATCACAAGCAACAAGCACCGGTCCGGATTTACAGGCAGGGAAATGTACAGTTTAGACAGCTAAATGAACTAGTTGTCAATATACCACGGTGTTTGCCTGAATATATCTGGAGTAGATCCTCTTTCTCATAATCAGATAGAGTTGAGTGGGAATTCTGACAGCTGTGAAATTTAATTTCTTTGAAATAGTTTTAGTAGAGGTTGACTAGACCAAGAACTTAATTGCTGATGTCCACAAGCACCAGATACAATAGTTGATTTTCTTGTGTGTGAGACAGATCTTTGTTTTGAGACCAGCCGGTGAGGCTTCTGCAGTTTTCTCATTAAACAGTTAGATTTGATGATCCTAGAGGTCTTTTCCAACTTTAATGGTTCTATGATTCTGTGGTTAAACTGAGCACTGCTGCTTGCTGCTGTCCTCTGCCTAGGAAGGCCACCTTCAAGTTTATGTGTTTCGTCACACTGCTCTCAAGAGTTGGTTTAGTCTTGGTTCTTTTCCAGTCTCCTGGTATCCATGATACACTGATACAGCACTTCTGAAAGGTGTTAGCTGTAGAAAAAAACCCTCCATAGACCCTGTTCATTATGTGTGTAGATCTCTGCTGCATAAAATGTACATACTAAGGTGTGTATTTAGAAGTCAACTAGACGTGTTCATGCTCCTGACTATCAAACATTTATTGATTCCTGTGGCAGCAAGGAATGCTTTTGTTTCAAATGGAACAATTACTTGCTGCTTTGATGGATTTAAAATCTTTATGAGCTGTAGTTTGATAACTGAGTGCCTGTAGCGTGTAGTGGTACTGTATGTGTTTATCTCTGCAGTCAAGAATTTAATGCCTTTTTCTGAAACAAACTAATACAATTCACTCTGTTTAAGAGCAAAGTCTTGAATTCCAGCCTGGACAGCATACCAGCCTGGGGCAGTACTGAATTTTTTGTTGCTCATTTCTCTCTTTAAATGAACTGTCTCCACTTGCAAAATTAATGTAACAAATGCTTTACAGAGTCAGAAATGCCCCATGATGGTCAGGAGACAGATTTAAGCACATAACAAAATGCTGTAGTGGGAATCGCCTGCCTAAGGTCCCAGGAGTGATCTTGAAAGCTGCAGCTTGTGCTGCAGCAGCAGGGCTGTGCTGACACCCAAAGGATAAGGCTTGGTTCTCTCTTCCTTCTGTGCACTACCGTCCCTTGTGCTCCCAGAGATGCATGCTGGCCACAAGGTGAGCTGTAACTTCACTTCACTGGCAAAAGAACATTTACTTTTTCTTGCCAGAGGTCATTTTTCTGTAATTTTCCCAAGCTGAGTCAGTTTACTTCACATCAAGTGAGTGCTGGCTTAGTGCAAGCAGTGGTAATGCACAGCCAGGAGCAGCTGGAGAGGTAAGGAGATGACTGGAAAGAGTAAGGAACTTTTCCTTTTGGTGATGAGACATTGATTTGTCACGTGTTACATTGAGTATAGGAATCTGTAGGGTCTAGGAGTGCCTGAGGATATGCCTCTGTGGGCAGTAATGGGCCTCACTGCCCACGTGCCTTCAGACAGAATCAAGCTGGCTCTGTTGCAGAGCTGTGTTAGCTACTACTTTCCCTGCCCCTGACGGAAATCTCCCTGTTTTCCTCTTTCTGTGTAAATAATGTAATGTTACAGAATGCTGAATGGTAGTACTGCTTCTTGTGGTCTAGTTTTATGTTTAAAGTGATTGTATGCCAAATGAAACGCAGCATCAAGCTAATGGGTAGTTCTCTGTGATGTGATCATAATTAAAACCAGTATATCAATCACAAATACAGGTCAAGATAATGCTCCAGTTCTGACTAACTTCTTTGTAACTGATTGATTTATTTTGTTATGCACGTTAACAGAAAAATATCATCTTTTTTACTATGGGTACAACAAACCTGGCTCTAAAGGGCTACCCCTGTATAGCCTTTTCTTCTACAGAGGTTGTTGTTCCTGTCTTTTGCCTTTCTATAACACGTGATGCTTGGTTTTGGTCTTGTTCTGCCTCTTCTCTCATGAATCAGTGACAATTGTAAAACCATTTGTCTTTTACCTTAGGAGGCTTTCAGCTAAATCTAGAAATGGTTTTCATAGCAGAATTCTTGGTGTGCTTCAGGGCAACTTTTGGTGGACTGGAAAAAAGTGTTGGAAAAAGACAGGCACACATGCTGGATCAGCAGCTGTTGATTAAAGAAAGTAGCTAAAGGTATGGCCTGAGGTTGAAGCTGCAAATTTACAGTTTGGCTGTTGACCATGGACAAAAAGATCTGTGTTTGGGTTCACACTGGTACTTCATTTTGGAACTCGCAGCAGTATGGGAAGGAGTTTGCTAACATACACAAACAAGTCGATGGCTAACTGCATGTCAACAAAATCTCTAGAAATTCCTTGTGCTCAGAGAAGAATCTTCACAATTGTTTGGAAATAGTGTTTTGGCTACTTGATGACATTGTTTTTTGAAAACTCATGCTTCAAAGATAAAACATTAGAATAATGTGAATATGGCTGATCAGATGAAATGTGAAGGAGTTCAGGCTAACTTTGAGCTGGGTCTGATTTTATTAACAAATTCTACAAAGAGTGCAAAGCAGAATTTCTGCAGCCTCTTTTGCTGAACATTGATGGATATTAGGCATCCACTTAAGAGATCGTGGATACAGTAACTGTGTGCAGGCTTTGTGTGTGTTGCAGTTGCTTAACAGATTAGATTTGCATTTAATTTGGCACCTGTTGTCTTTAAACACAAATCTAGACATTAAGAAATGTAAATAGGGGACAAAATGCTGCCTTTCGGAGAACTCACTTGTTCTTGGAACCTCACAGCAAATATTCTCTCTTTGTGTTTCTTTACATCTACTCCTCTGTGCATTTACTTGGTAAAAAGTGTAAGTATAACAAATGAAGAAAACTCCTCAGAATTCATTGTATCGAACTAAAGTTGGTCTGCAAGACCATGGTACTTTCCCTGAGCTGGTAGAAAGGAAAGCCCTGCTCCCTTCACTTTCCCAATTCATCTTCTGGTCTGGGCATGTTATGTCACGCTGGCCAAGGCCTCACTACTGGCACTTCTGTCTATCCAACTCCCCCAGTCACAAGAAAGCTGTCAGCATCTTTGCTGGATGGTTTATGAACGGATCTAGTAAGTACCAGAGCTGGTGCAAGTTAAGTGGGAGAAATGCACAATGATGTGTAAAAAACAGAAAAAACTACTTTTGACCAAACTGGTAATTTTAATGGTGTTTAGTTTATGTTACCTCTTTGTATGATATTCACGCTAGGTATTTAACGTGAAATATTGGCTGCTTATGTACTCAATACTAGTAGTTACTGATCTTTAGAGAAATTAAACTGAAGCTGCTTGAACAGCTTGAGCTATCCCTGATGTTTCTTACTTCCTCAGTGAAGCTTGCAGATTGTGAAGACACTAAAGAAGGGAAGCAGAGAAAGAAGTTCAATTATAGGTAGAAAAATAAGAAAGAGAAGGAAAAGTTAAGTGTGAAGCAAAAATGTTAACAGCATCATGGCAAATAGTTTGGCAGAACATTGTACATTTTCTTAGTTGAAGCGACCAGTTATCTCATTTTGGCTTCAGTCCCAGCTCAGCTAAAGCGATACACTTTGATAGGATCAGAATCAAATGCTTTATGACTCAGGTTCATGAACTGTGGTGAGGAAACACACTTCGATACTCTGGTTTTGCACTCTAATGAATTCATAAAAAGGCCAACAAAAAAACCCAATCAAAACTTGAACTACATAGTGCTTGTAATACTGTTAATCAGGGGATTTAATAAACGAGTACTCGGGACTTGTTTTAAGTGATTTATTTTTCAGTTGACAAAGCCAGAGATCACTTTTCTGTCTCTGTTACTTGCTCTAACTACCAATCTGTCCTGCTTTATAAAAAGCTGCAAGCTGTAATCATCTGTGATGCTGAGGGAAATTGTTTAGGGCATTGGTGAACTGCCTTTAGTGTGACACATTCAAACCTGTTATGAGAGAAATAGAATTTAAACGCTACGTAATTTTTCCTGGTGTTGTGTTTAGAAGTTTTACAACTGCAAGAGTAGATTTCTCTTCATTTTGTTCAAAGCAACTAGTGGGGCTTGAAATAATCCGGATGTCAAAACACGGATGATTTGCATCTGAATGCAAAGTGTATTAAAATTGCTGCTGCTTTGCTCCTCAAAATTGACTTCTTTCTCCTTGTCCTCCCACCTTAGGGCATGGAAAGGTGCTGGTTTGTATATCGGAATAGCAACTGCATTCCCAAAGGAAACCGCATGTAAAAGTTTGAAATGTGGCAACGCTTCTGAATTTGCAAATGGCTGTATTCTCTCCTCTGGCTGCTTCTTCCCCTACTGCCCCCGATGAATCAGAAGCTCAAGACACAATACAAAGTAGGAGCATCTTGTCAGGAGTCACAGAATGACAGAATTATTGAGGCTCTGAGATGATGAAGTCCCGTGTCAATGCATGAAAGCAGAAAACCTCAACCCAAACAACTGCCATTCAAAGGAGTTTTCCTAGAAGTACATCTACGTTAATGGTCAACTAAATTTTAAACTGTGTTTCTTATGTATAGTAAGCAAAAATGACTCTAGCAAATTGTCATTCAACCAGGTTTGAATGCCTGTGACTGCGTGTTTTTTCAGGGTCTAAAGTACAGATCCTTTAAGTCAGTTTGAAGTGTTTTACCTAAAGCACTGATGTTTCGAAGTTAGAAGATCCCAAGCTTGGTTGTTTTTTTTAATTATGAAGGACAAGGGTTTTGCTTGTGTTGTGCGGAATCATTTGCATGCTATTTGAAATGTGATTCTTCTACTGTTCTCATGAGTGATTACATTGGTTTCTGTAGTTTGCTTAAAAGGTAACTGCCAGATGTGTGCATCACTATAGTACCACTAACAAATAACCTCTGAATTCTCACAGAGCCTATGAAATCCCTCTCCTTGAAAGTGCTCGTGTCAGTCCCATTAAATGAGACATTTTTGAGTGCCAAGGAAAATCTAGAGAGAAACACACTCTTACAGCTCAACGTGTGTGTTAACATTGAAATGGTTAGCTAAGTGAAAAGGAAATACGTTTTTTCAAGGTTGTCATTACATAGCTTCACCCTAACTCTGTCATGTGGCCATCAATAGTGAGATCACACAGCTGACATATTTCAGTCTTTCAGGATGTTAACCTTAGAGAAGTTGTAATGCTTTTACAAGAGGGGCAAAAGTAAAACCACAACAGAGGCATTCCTCCAACTCTCCACAAGAAAGAAGCTGCCAGAGGTTTGTGACTTGTGAAAAACTATACCTGACACTTGAAGCTTTAGGAATACGAACCCAGCCCACTGCCTCCTAATACCAGCTGGGCTATGTATTTTTCAAGGGCATTTGCCATGTACCCTCTTCTTATTCCAAGATTTGGACAATTTTTTCTTTATGAAAGCCTTTACAGATTGAAGTATCTCACATCAATCCTTTACATCTCGTTGAATAGCGCTGTCAGTTCTAGCGTGCTGAAAAAGTCAAAATTCAGTGCAACAATACATATAAGTATTCCCCCTGTATAGCGTAAAGTGCATATTAGGTAAAAGAAACATGGTCTGTGATGCCCAGGTAGTTTATTAACGAGAGAAATCTCCAGCTACCTATGTAACATCCCCCAACCCACAGCACTCCACTTACACACTTTGTCATGGTGTTTAGTGCTGAACATACATCTGAAAGATCAAATAGTGAAATCATTTTCATACTCTCATCTATTACTAGAATGAATAGAAAATTCACACATCAGTGAGGTGAACATACCAAAGTGTGGATTCCTTCTACTGGTTTAAAGTAGTAGAAGTCACAAACAATGTTTCGTGTCAGTAAAACCAGTCAGAATACTGCTCCTCCCAAAGAAAGAATATGAGACTATTAATAAAACATCAATAGTAGGGTGGGATGGCTTAAAGTGCATATGGAAGCGTGGCAGTACAAGTTTCTTCATCTTCTCACAATAGCCTTGTGCAAATAATCCTCATGTTTTGTGACTAAATACTTTAAACCAGCAACAGATCAGCAGGACCTTCACCTATTCCTGGTTGTGCTAAAGATTTTTCACATTTTTGTACACTGTCTTGCAATATGCAAGGTAGCCTACACTTTCTAAAAAAGTATGTTTTGTTTTGCTAACCCCCCCTCCTCCCAGAAGGAGGGTTGTTCCTAAGGGCCAGGAAGGGACATAGACTTTTTAAACAGCCATGCCCCTTTGGGGGGCCCAGGGTAAGGGGGTGGTGGCACATTGTGTTGCCCATCTGATCTAACGGCTTGCTCGTAAGTTGGTAGTTCTGTATCATCAGTTCTGAGAGGAAGCGAGTTTAAAGAAAATTCTTCATGCCTTCTGAAGATGCTAGATGAAGTACATCTTCTACTTTGTACATAACCCAAGTGCCTAAAGGAAGAGAACAGCATTGTAAATGGCATCTCCCATGTTAAAGAGAAGAAAAAATACAAAGTCTTAATTGTAATAAACCCCCCCAAAAAAACTAAAAAACACCAACAAAAAAGCCCAGACCAACTTGACAACCAAACTGAAAGCACAGCAACAAAAAACATTCATAACATCTCCAAACCACAGGGTAAGAACAGCGTGAGAATTGCAGGAAGCACAGAATCTTCTTGCATTTTTTTCCGGTTTAGAATAAAGGAAGAAGCAGGGCTAGTGAATTAGTAAAGAAGCATTTCCTCCAACCTGCTTCGTTTCCTATCTGCCTACATGCCAGGAAAAGCATATAACCCACTTTAAAGAGCCAACAGAACACCTCAGGTTTAACCTATTAAAATTATTTCATCTGTTTAGTAATATTTTAGAGTCCAGAACACACCTGTAACCTCCCCCCCAACTGCATGTCAGCCATGCAAGCGGTGTTTCATGTTTCTGCATTACCTTCAGCACTAACTACTGTTCTTGCTGACCCAGCTTTGCTCCCAGGAAAGTCACAAGAAGAAATCCCATTGTATTGTCTTGAGTTAGATCAGCCCATAGTGATTTTTAAATTCTAGTCTTAGGCAAGAGTTTGGTGTTTGTGTGAGATATTTTTTTAAGCAGTGCAATTCCTTACCCTGGTGGTTGCCTTGATTTGCATCTACTTTTGCAGCAGTAGAAGATAAGCAGCGCAATTATAACTAACAGCACTCCAGCAGCAACCAGACTGATGAGAAGTCCTGTAACATTGATCTTTTCTAGTGACTCATCACCTGAAGATAAAACATTGGTTATTTGCATTACATGCTCTTTCCATCTACATGGTATGCAAGAAACACTAATTTTGCTGTGCTGTAAAGCTATTCCTTTCTACAAATCTCTGAACCCACGAGTAGCACTCACATTCAGTTTAAACTGAGTGGATACTCCTTTTTCTGTACATAAAACTGTTGACATGTCTGTCTTCTGATGCCTTCTAAATATTACTTCATCTACTGGTGACCTTGATCGGGCTGTAGATCTTTCCTCAAGTCATACTGATCATTTTTTAATAAAACATCTGGCACAGAACTACTCTGAACCCGGCTGTTATGTTCCTATTAAAGAAAACCAGACTTCTGTTAGCACTAAAATGATTGTAGTGGTAACAGACAAAACCAAACCACCAGAAGTAGTCGCTGAATTACTGCCAAGTTTACTGATTGTGTAATAAAACAAAGAAATGGATAAGAAAATGACATTGTTTTTTCTTACAGCTTTACTGTGAATGCCAGTGTGACTAAAATGCTTTAGCGAGTCTGGTGTATTTCACTGATTAATGCAGTGTGTCCTTGCACAGCTCATTTCAGTAAAAAGATCAATTGTGGTTTTGCTAACTGAATGCAGGGTGTATTTTTAATAATGTCCTCTTATAACGAACACAAAGGATTGCAGTGCAAGAAAAGAATGTAAAGATAACTTACCTATTTTTATTCTAGGGTCTTTAGTTGGATAGTCTTTAAAAAAGTCCATCTATAAAAACACAAAGGATCATATTTTTTTGAGATACATAACTGGCAGGTGCATTGTCAATCTGCTGTATTATAGCACTGTGGGCAGAATTTAGCAATGACATAGACAGAAGTGACTCCTGCTGAAGGATTTGTACTTGCTAATTCCACCCTATTCTTCTCATACATTCAGGTTTGCATAGAAATTACAGCTTCTCAAAAGAAGAAAACACCAGCTGGTGTGAGGACATTTATCTGTCCAGTGTTGGCTCACGGTTCTGCCTGATTTACAGAGAGAAATGCTTACAATTCGATCAGAGTAGTTGGAGTGCAGGCATTTATCACATTCTTTTATTTGGCTGCAAGGTTTCTTATGTATTTTTCTCATTTTTAATAGCAGGTTTCTTCCAAGCTGTACATGGATAGCATTCCAGAAGATCATGAGTGCTATAGGAATATTCAGCAAGAGCTGAAATGCAAATATGCTCCACACCCTTCTCTTCTGCAACCCTTACAAGAACAAGATCAGCCAATTAATACATAGAGTATGTAGAACACACTTAGACTGGAGGCTCAGCAGTTACTAAAACAAATACTGAAGTTCTGGAAACACACGTAGGTACCTCCACATGCATTACTTTTGAGTTTCATTTACACGTTTGTGTGTAAATTGGAGCTCTTCCCTAAAATCTTTAACTCGTCAGAACATGTTTAAGAGGATTCCCTGGGTATCTAGAGCAATAACCTCATCTAACCGGGCCTTCTTACAATAAAGTGAGCCATCATCTTGTTTTTAAGCGCTGTTTTCAGAAGGGCTGTAGTATTAGGTACAATAATCATTTAGTCAATAACCTCCTCCAGTACATTCAGTTTAAACAGCTACCGTTTTATCAGGGTCTTCAAAAATTTCTCTTGCTTCTTCGTAATTGCACAGCTCTTCAAAGCATTCTCTTTCCAGGTTATCCGCTGTGAATGCTTCAAAATCAAATCTGTTATTCAGAAGGTGTCGTCCGATGAATAAATTGGCCTCCTTTGCTGACGTAAACACTAACGGAAAAAACCAAGTTGATTTAAAACCAAGTTAGGATCGCTGATTTTGGTATTTCACAAGAATGGCTGATATCCTGAAGGAGTGCTGTGAGACCACTTCTCCTTTAGCATCTTGCAGCTACACACAGGAGAAAGAAACATCAAGGTCTCCTCCTAAAACATTCTCACTGCTAACTTTTCTAACTGTGCAATAGGAAATAAACATGTTTATTTCTACGAGAGCATGAAAATGCTCTCATAAAGCATTTCAGCTATTCCTCATACTGGCCAAGAGAATCTGTTTGTCAGGACAGATGTTCAAATTTTGGTGATATCTCTTGCAGAGTGTGGCTATCAGTTTTTAGTGGGGCTATTAAGAACACAGTAGTAGTCATGTAAAGCAGACCCAAACCCAGCAAGGCACTGACTTACTGGAGGAAGGATGCAGTGGAGAAACAGAAGGAAAAATACAACTTTTTTCTAAGGAGCCCTCAATATACATTTATCAACATTCTGCTATCAGCCAGGTCTGCATTTGTTTCCTCAATCTGGATTTTAAATCATGGCAGCAGAGTCCTATCAATTTTGCATTTGTTCTCTTCACAGTCGTGGGTGCAAGTTTGATGTAAAGGTTGGTGTACAGCCACGTTTATTTGTTTTAAACTAGTGCCCAGTTGGAATTTCACTAACAGGCGCTTTAATTCTTTTCCTCTTTTGGCCTTGCTACAGACTCCATGAGGCCTCATGGAGTAAGTTGAGAGGTGAGATTCCAGAAGAGTTAGTGAAATGACAGAAGGCTTGGGAATACAGGAATGCATTTTCTCACCGGGCATTTTCCACAGTCAAGTTTTAGCTTGCTCTTGCCACTGCTTCTTGAGAAAAAATAAATTAATTCTTCTTAAGACAGAACTTTTTAGCTTAGTTTTCACTGGAAGCCAAATCTGTATTCTGGGAAATTCAGACTTGGGTTAAGTAAAATGACTGCAGGATTATTTTTGCAAGTGTAAGGCAGGAACAGCACCATTACACACAAAGCCAGACAGCTAAAAAAGGAGGTAAGATTCAGTGTAAAGTTACTCAACTACAAATTAGCTCTGTGTTCCTGTTAGCTCATTTGGCCAGATTATCACATCAGTCAGGAATTCTAACCCCAGCAGTTACTGCTAGATCTTGCAGTGGCATCTAACAACAGTATGCACTCCGATAACTGCAGTGCAAACACTGCAGTGCCTACTACACAGACATGACAGTATGTATTTAAATCAGGTTATGCAGTAGCACAGTGTATATTGCAGGAGTCGTGCATGCATTTGTGTAGGAGGGGAAACCTGTTGTTCTAAAGTATCTGCAAGAAAATGCAAGCTTGAAATATTTGTGCTGTATCTAACAGTAACCACAGAAGGACTTTAATTAAAAAGCTAAAACACAGCCAAAACCAAGAGTGAAAATGGATGCAAATCAGATAGAAAAAAATAAATCAGTATCTTGGTTCAGTTCAAATAACAAAAACAGCTGCAGTCTTCTGAAACAAGAGATCTTTGGTTTTGCTCTGCAGTGTTTCATTCCTTACCATGCAAGTGGTATTAACTAAACTTCTAAATTAACCTAGATAATTGATGCATTTAATTAAAGTGGAATGCACAGGCAAGCTGGCGGGAGCCTTTCTCTTTCCACACAGTCATTATCCATTTATGTACACTTTTTATGACATGGTTCAAGTTTATCCAATCTCCATCTCCAAATTACCTGCAATGTCATGAATAAGACACTATTTGGAGAATGGAACAGGTTCATTTGAATTCTCTCCTCTACACAACAGAACAGAATGCAGTTCAACAGAGGGCTAACCACAGTTTTAGGATGTCCAGCATTTAATTAAAAATGCATCTGAATGACAGGCTGGATAAAGGAACTCTGCTTGTAGGAGATGTTCAGAAAAGGCTGAAAGGGTAACTTCTCAGTGCAGCTACCCCATACTCCTGGCTACTGTCCTACTTGCTAAATTAGTGGATAAAGAGTTGGGCTGCTCTCCTTGCAGCTATGTCTTTAAAGTGACCTGGGCCTACTGTCAGGAGAGGCATCCATGCTGTGAACTCAGAGCAAAGATGTTGCATGTTTAATGCCTTACAGCAATATGGCTTTAAATGTTTGGAGCACATTTTTCTGCCCGAACTGCCAGCCTGAAAGGGTCTCCTGCTCTACATGACAACTTTTCGAAGTCTGTCTTAAGTATTTATCACTTCTTACACACTGAGGAGACAGGACAGCTAAGACAGAAATTCCTTTTTTGAACTCTAGATCCTTAAATGTTAAGTAGTAGCAGCTTAGCATTGTGGTGTTTTCATTTCCTTTGGGGAGCTGCATGTGCTTTTACCTCAGTTCCTCTCTGCTTCCCTCTCTCCAAAGAGAAAAGCTGCAATAGCAGCACCATGTTTATCTTTTAAGGTGTTGTACGGGGATTTGGTATTGAAAATAAATACTAATCTCATAAAACAAGTAAATACAGCCTTTCAAGCAGAAAGCAACTTCAGACACTCAAATAGTACCAAAGCTGTACAGTCTTAACATAGATTTCAAACTCTTAAGAGTGTTGGTGTTACTTCAAGGATTCTGGGTATATCAATGACACCGATCCTAGGGAAAGCTCTGTTCTCCTGGTCTGCACTTGCAGAATTAAAAAAACCCAACAAATGTGAACCCCAAAACTATTTACATACATGAAAGGATTTATCAGGAGAAGCAAAGTGTGATACAGTTTTATTTTGGAGAGCATAAGATCACATTAGAAGTTACTTACCATCTTTCCACTCTGGTTGCTTCAAGGTATTTAATCTCCCTGCACAGTGAGGAAATGCAAACACCGTCCTATGCAGTTGGCACAGCAGCACCAAAATCGCCAACATTGTGATCTACCTGTCAGACAGAAACTACGGGAAGTTAGAAATAAAAGGCCGGCACAACCTTGCCAAGCGCCCCTTATGAACCTTGAATGAATCCTACAAGCATGAGGTCATCCAGGACAAGCACCGACATGCAGCTGAGCCTGACAGATCCCCAGAAGAAAGACACCGGCCCAAAACTGGTCCAGCATGTCTCACTAAGTTGTTGCATAACGCCGGCACATGTCAGCGGGCCATCTCCCCGCTGCAGCTGGGCACAACCTGTGGCTCTGCCCACCCCGAGCAATCGCTGGCCCGCCCGAGCTCGAAAGGTCGTTCGTCAGTCGAGTCCAGCATCACCCTAACACGAACAGGTCTCCACTAAACCGTGTCCCTAAGGCAGGGAAGTGGCAGGGGAGCTCGCACACACGGTGCTGGAGATCGCTCCTAAATCCCCACAGCTCCAGCAGAGCGTCCGGCCTGGCAGGTCTCGGTGAGAGGCAAGTACGATCCATCTTAAGGGACAGCCGCTGCCACCCCCCGGCGCCGGGGAAACCACACTCTGGCGCTGGGGAAAATACGCACAAATCCGGGGTTCCTACCCGGCACCGAGCAAAGCCCACCCAGACCACCCGCTATGCTGGAGGAACTGCTGCCCGATGCCTCCAGCCCCTATCCCCCGTACCTGTGCCGGGGGCTCTGGGAAGGCCCACGAAGACTGGAGCTGGCGCAGCTCTGGCTCTTCCTGGAGCGGGCGCGGCGGAGTCTCAAGCTCCACCTGGGGCCTCCCTGGGCGGGGGGCGGCCTCGAGCCTGAGGGAAAAGAGGCGGGCCGGGCGGGGCCGGGGCTTGTGCGGCTCGGGATCGCGGGAGAAGGTAGCAGTCTTTTTGCTTGCTATGAGCACTTTTTACTGCTAAAAGTTACTTGGTTTTACCCCTCTGGTTTATTTGGGATGAAAACCTGGTTTGGCTTTTTACTGCCCAGGGCTCTGCCGAGGGGAGGTTCGCTCGGTGTTAGATATCCCCAGCAAACCCACCTGTATTGCCTCCAGCGACCTTACCTACCCGAGCAGCCACCCACAGGGGACAGGACCACTAGATAAACTTTAATGTAGTCCTCAGCATTAAGGACTACACAGGGGCAGGTGAAATGAAGTGGTGAGCAGGTCTCTCCTTGCCCAAACCTGCCCTCCTGTCCCCTCTGCCTTAGCAGCCTGGTGTGAAGGCCTGGGAGGGCCAAGCACCTGTCCTGGGCCACTTGTAGATTCCTGGGTGGTCAAGAGAGAACCACTTGGATGCCTCATCTTTATGTGAAGAGTATTTTCCCAACCCAGGTGTGTGTTGCTTAGCAAGGACAAGAAGAGACACTTGCAAAGCCTTTTAAAGGTTCTGGTTGAGACTGCCTTTAACCCAGCGCCCTCGTTAGGGGAGGTACATGAAGAGTTTTGAGATGGGTTAAAAGCCGTTCACTAAAGAAACTCTTGGGACACACGAGTGGGGTGGTTTTCTTGGTTTTGTTCTTAGGATATTCAGGGGCTGAGGGTGATTTCTCTCCTTTGGAACCCCAGAGTGTGTTAAGGGTGGAGTGAGTTGTATAGATGGAAGCAGGAAACAAGAGTATTGGCTAATGCTGGTTGGTGCAAATGATCAGATATTCCCCAGAGGAAAACAGAAACTCCTGATATGTTAAATAACTGCTTGGAGGAATGATGACTGCAGTTAAATATTTACCTAATGACATCAACACACTGCAGTTAAGGCATGAATACTTAACTTAGAAGCTGAGGTGGCTCAAATGCTTTTTAGCTTTTAGGAAAATTGGGTAGCTTTGTGTATGTGCTTTTAACACAGTGGAGGACTGAGATTAACAGTGTTGTCTGAGAAAGCAGTGTAGATTATTATCTAGGTAATAGTAAGGAGGCTTTAAGAATGCAACATTAAGAATGCTTAATGCTGCGTGTTGGGAAGCAGGAGAAGCTGCTGCCATTACTTTGTAAAGGGTATTAGAACTTCATCCTTAGAACTTCCTTCATCTACTCAACCCTCACCTCTGGGTGGTTGCAGAGAGCTGTGTTAGTAGAGGGTGTGAATGCACAGCATCTTGTAAAGACAGCTCTGTACACAGACTGAGCTAATTACTACATAAGAGTATACTAATCTTTTAGGACTATGCCATAGATGTATTTTAAATGGACTTTTCTGATACACATCACTTTGGCTTTAGTTAAGGCTATTGCTTCATCCCCACAAAACATGACGTGTTGATCATGAGGCTCTTTGTAATGAAGAGATTGCATTTAGCCGAGGCTACTGCTTCTTTCTTGTAGGGAAGGATTCTTCTGATTGAAAAATAACACGGGAATAAAAATCCTCCGACAAGAAAGAAACATCCAATTTTATTAGGGTTTTAACAGCAAGTGAGACCTGTATGTGGTTCT
This sequence comes from Upupa epops, assembly GCA_013397515.1. Taxonomy (NCBI): domain Eukaryota; kingdom Metazoa; phylum Chordata; class Aves; order Bucerotiformes; family Upupidae; genus Upupa; species Upupa epops. Next base: position 890 of record VZRI01011012.1, on the reverse strand, counting down.
GGGCAGCTGGCTGTGAGTGGGACGGCTTTTGGGGCGTGAACCAGATTGTGGCATTCCTGAGGTCCCTTCCAACCTCCGTCCTCCTGTGATACTGTCTGCTCCTAGTAGAGCGAAAGCCCTGATGTTTCGACTTCATCTCAGCTTCCTGAGATCTGGGGTTAGCCACTCAACTATTTCGGTGACATTACTCTTCCGTCTCGGTAACGTCTTCGTACGCTTGGTATCTTAAAACTTTTCCTTCTCTTGCTCACACTAGAGGGGGCTCTCTGGCCTCTCAGCTTACGCCCGTAGCTCTGCTTTCATTTATGCTTCTGTATGTTCCCTTAAACGCGTATTTTAGACATTTTCACTGGCAGATGGAAGCCAGTTTTAATGCGGTTAAAGTTTCATTAGAGCAATGCTTGGTTATAGGTGCTTTTATCCAACTAGAGGTAAACGTATGTGATTCACAATAGATGAAATTTTCACTTTTTTGCTGATCGCTGATTTTATAGAGCAGATTTTAAACTGCTCTATACTGCCTGTTGTAATGTGCTGTTCTTATGTTACAGAAAATGGTTTAGCACATGGCAGCCAAGTAAATTCTACTGAGTTTGAGGAAGCAATTGGTCAAAGTTTTGTCAGGTTTTTAGTTCCAATGAGACAATGCTGCATGTGTGAGATAAAGCCATGCAGGTCTGTTGAGGATGCAGTCACTTTGGGCATTTGTCTTACATTCTGAATATTCACAGCATTCTCTGGATATTATTCTTACCTGACTGACTTACAAGAGTGCAGGCTAAACACATGTACAGTGGTGAGGGGGATAAACACTCTTGTGTTACCCCCTCACATTTGTGAAAAACTTCAGCTGTATATTCAACCAGTATTACCGTATCACAGTAATGATG
>VZRI01011004.1:132801-143323 GCA_013397515.1 Upupa epops | reverse complement strand
GGGACAGGCTGAGAGAGTTGGGGCTGTTCAGCCTGGAGGAGACGAGACTCCGGGGAGGTCTTATAGCAGCTTTCCAGTACCTGAAGAGGGCTACAGGAAAGCTGGGACTGTTTCCAAGGGCTTGTAGTGGTAGAATCAGGGGTAATGGTTTCAAGCTGGAAGAGAGTAGGTTTAGACTAGAAGTCAGGAGGAAGTTCTTCACGATGAGGGTACTGAGACACTGGAACAGGTTGCCCAGGAAGGCTGTGGATGCCCCCTCCCTGGATGTGTTGAAAGTCAGATTAGATGGGGCCTTGAGCAATCTGGTCTAGTGGGGGGTATTTCTGCTCATGGGAGGGAGGTTGGAACTAGATGATCTTTAAGGCCCTTTCTGACCTGAACCATTCTATGAATCTATGAATTTAAACCTCCCCTGGTGCAATGTGAGGCCATTTGTTCTTGTTCTATTGCTAGTGACTTGGGAGAAGAGACTGACCCCCACCTCACAACAACCTCCTGTCAGGTAGTTGTTGAGAGCAATAAGGTCTCTCCTCAGCCTCCTGTCCTGCAGGCTGAACAACCCCGGTTCCCTCAGTTACTCCTCACAGGACTTGTGCTCCAGACCCTTCACCAGCTTCATTGCCCTTCTCTGGACCTGCTCCAGCACCTCAGTGTCATTCTTGTAGTGAGGAGCCCCAGCACTTGGGGTGTGGTCAGGCAAAGGCAGTGTCAGGCTGTCCTAGCTACCTTCATCCTACAGTATGGCAGCTAGTGTCTGAGAGGAACTGGAGAACATGACACACAAAGGCTGCTTGTTCAGTCTCTGTTCTATAAATAGTGTTGTTAAATCTGATTTCTAAAAGCACTGAGAAGTCCTGTGAGATGAGACACATGGCCAGAAAGTACTTAGGGCTGTGGTGCCTGGCCCACCAAGGTGAAATGCTGAAGCATCTGCCTCCCAGGTGCTCTGAGGCTCCTGTAAAGCCCACAGAAAGTACAAAAACCTCAGTTCCTGTAGTGGGACTTCTCCTGCCCATCTTCTGCTAGGCTGGCAGGACAGCGCAGGGAAAGCTGGCAGGTACCCCCTCCACTTCTGGACTGTATCTTCAGCATTCAGCAGCTGGTGTATCCACACTAATCAACACCACCTTGGTTTAATATATACTGAAACAGGTTTTCCATGCTTTACATATAAACTGCTCTATCAAGACTATCTGGGGAGGAAACTGCCGACAAAGTGTGACTGAATCCATGTAAAAACGAAGTGTTTGCTTCAAGGAATTAAAGCAAATTTAAAATAATCAAGCTCACTAATTGGAAATGTTATTACATTTCTCTATTGGTGAAATAGAAGGCAACATTTTTTGATCCTTTATTCACAGGCCCCATGTTACCTCGAGGGAATTGGGAGGACCTGCAGAGCAGAAGGTAACGGACAGGGAGTGCAGAGAACTTGGGCAGCGGTAAAGGTACCTGTGAGTGACTGAATAATTTAAATCAATATGAAAACATTGGTAGTACACATACATCATATTTCAGCCAGAGCCAGTGCTGCCTCCTTGGAATTAGCAGATTGCTCTCCAACGTCTTTACACCTTGCTTTTCTCAGGCTTGTGTTTTGTGTATGTGGAGCACCAAGTTCTCTGTTTCTTTTTTAGCAGAAAAATATCCCTGCATGGGGTGGAAAAAGGATATTACAGAGGGATTACCCTTGGGAATCCTCATTCCTTCCCCTTTAAAACGGAAAACTGGGCATTTCCCCTGAGGGAAGATGCTAATAGATGATGTTAATGTCCCACTGTCTGAGGGTGACATCTTGATATTCTCCTGAATTCTCTGTTATCTCATGGTTTTGAATGGCTTTTCTGTCCTCCTGGGAGCATACGCAGGTTTGGGGATTTACTTTCTCTGAGCCAAACTCTAAGGGGTGGTCACAGGCTGCTTTTGCTGCAAAGGGCCTGAGGGGTATGGGCATGGGTGCTGTGGGTACTAGAGCCATCTTGACCCCACCAACCGAGCTGTGCAGGAGCTCTGTTTAGACATGCTGAGCCTGCGGGTTTGGGTGTCTGTGTGGGCAGATGGAGCTAGGGCAGGAAGAACAGTGTTATCCAGGAGAAGTGGGTTGGGAGGAGAGATCAGAGCTGTCTTCAAAGCCCCGCTACCAGCCCATCCTGGAGTGTTATGATGTCCTGCTGTGCTTCTATTGAAGGGCACACCTGTGGGGAAAAGGCTTACCAGGGTGACATCTCACCAGAGTTGTCCCAAGATCAGCATGGTGGAGCATAGCTTCTGGTACCCCACTGGTCTCTTGGCAGATACAGGCATGTCTTGGAAAGCACAGGCACAACCTGTGGTGTCTTTGGTTGCCGCTACATAGTGTTGTCACCCTCTGTCCTGTCTTCAGTGCAACTTGGCGGCATGGAGTGGGGAGCCTGGACCAGTAACAGCTGCACTGCCAGCTCCTTCCTAGGACATGGCTGTCTCTTTGCTTATAGGGCCTCATAAATGGAGGGGGCAAAGCTATTTCTTTCCTTTCTGTTCCTATGCTGCTTCCTGAGGTCCATTCTGCTGACAATCAGTTCCTCCTGCTCTCCTCCTCTCTGCCCACTCTCTGGCAACTGTGTGGCTTTAGGATGGCAAAAAAACGGGGTCCCCAAATAACTGTTTGGTGTAAGCAAACCATGCAGCTTTAATGGCATTACCTCAGCTCTGCTAGTAAATAATTTACAGGAGGCAGTAAATAAAATATGTTTCTGTGCTCCTTAAAGAAAGAGAGTTGTCAGCTGGAAAACACCTACTGGTGGGGATTTAACCCAGGACTTGTCCCACCACAGAAATCCCAGCTAGGAGCGGGACCTGGTGGAAAGGCATCCAAGCCCAGAAGAGCAGTGGGGATTTGGGTTCAGAAAAGCTACATTACTAGGCAGGGGCCCTGGGGATCCCTCTGGCTTCTTGGAGTCCATGCACAGTTGTCTGTCTGTCTGTCCATCTAGAGGAGCATTTCCAAGGTTGACTCCTAGTAGCCTTGACTATGAAAACTGAGTGTGCATCACTTGACCTAAATTTCTGAGACACCCACTGCAGCCTGTCAGTGTTACCGAGCCCCAGATGAAACTCTGTCACTAATGGCACTAATGGCAGCTGTGGGGACAGGGCTGGAAGTGCCCTGGGGGTGCTCAGGGGAGTATGATGCGGGATGCCTTGGGGGGAAGATGCAGGGTATGCAAAAAGGGAGGGTGGATGGATGGAGAGGTGTGCAGGTCCAGCTGCCGTGCACCTCCCCAGCGTCTGAGGTTCCCCTATTGCAGGCTCATGGACCCCCCTCTGGGGTTGCACTGCCCAGTGGCGCCGGGGCTCGGCCTAGTCCAGCCCGGCCTGAGGAGGAGGTGGTGGGGGTCGCAGCCAGTCCCCCGCTGGCGTGGGGCTGTTTGGGCCAGGGAAGGCGGCAGCCGAGATTTACGATGCGGGAGGACAGAGCGTGAAAGCAGTATATCATCATCAGGTTGGGCTGAAAGAAAGAAAACATACCTTCAACAAAAAGCGGGGCTTCGCAATTCAGCTGCGTTGTTAGGACAACGCAAACTATCCTTGAAATGATTAGTTCCACTTCAAAGGCATTTACATTCAACAGGGGCAGACGCAGCCTCTTTTTATGTCGCCAGAGGAGGATGGAAAAAAAAATAATGAAAAAAAGTAAGAAAGAGGTGGGGAGGTTTTGTGCTAAGAAGAGTCATATGTTTGCTGCTTCTGTTTATTTTTTGTCATTCAGGGGACACTCAGGTATGATAAACAGAGTGCTTGCAGCCCCAGGGATCCGGGGCTGCTGGCCAGGGATGTGACCAAGGAGTAGCTGGGCTGGCAGTCTCAAACTCCCCCACCCCTTCCAAACGGGAAGCAAAAAGACAACACTAAAAAAAAAAAAAAAAGAAAAAAAAGAGAGAGAGAGAAGAAAAAAAAAAGCCAAAAAACCCCACCCTGACCTCAAGAGCTGTCTTTCCTGACACATCTGTTATTAACTTGAGGAAGCGTGACATAGGTTTGGTTAGATCACAAAGACTCAGGGTACCCTGGTAGAGTTTGGGAAAAATTTGAAGGCTGAGGTGTCCCCATGCTGCTTGGGAATGGAATCCCATGAGATGGCCTGGGTTGGGAAGAAGTTTCCACATCCAAAATCACACATGTAAACCACTTTCTGGAGACCTCTGCTAGGGGAAAACCTATTTGGCATGGTCTAGGTTAACCTGAGCTGCACAGAATTGAACATGGAGGAGGAAAAAGGTGCTGGGATTAGCCCAGAGGCAGCATTTTCCATACTGCTATCACTTTCCCAAATCCCAGCCCATCTCCCATTCACCTAATGAATTTTTACATCCAAATGAATCCAGGCTATTTTATCTCCCAAATTGCCTAGCCATACTGTTCCCATCATGTTTAACATTGGACGCAAAAAAAGCAGGCATAAAAAATTCAAGCTATGGAGCCTATATGGAGAGTTGTCTGTGCAAACAGAGAAATCCCCCATCTCCTGACGCATGCTGCAGCATGTGGTGTGTACGAGTGGGGCTCCTTGCTCTCTCCCTCTGTCTCTCATGCATGTTTCTGCCTGATGCTTTGCCACTCATTCTTGGGTTAGACCTCATGGTTCTGTAGGAGAAGAAAAGTGAAGTTGTAAAAGATCCTAGGCAACAGTTTTCGAAAATATTTTGTCTCCCACAGCTATCTCAACACATATGAACTGAATTATTCTCAATACTGGTGCTGATCAAAACTCTTTCAAGTCGCTTTTGTGGGGAGGTTAACACTTTGCACATTTGAAACCTAACAACTATATCTAGGCTTTTCTAAAAACATTTTTAAAGGTGTTGTGAACATTTATTGCCCGCATCCACCAACTCTCTGCTTTAGCCCTGTTGGAAAGCCAGAGATGACGATGGTCCAAGCTTTACAAAATAAATAGCACTGTACAAGTGAGGTTTTGGAAATTAAATCCTTATTCCAGCTAAGCTGCAGCTACAATCAAGGTTTAACTGCTCCATGATCCTATTTTTAGGTTATGAACCTGTAAATCATTCCTGATCAATCCAAAAAGTACCTTTCCTTTTTTTTTTTTAATCTCCTTCTTTTTCATCAGTCTTTTTCTCAGTGGCACAGCTGAAATAAGGAGAGCTGGAGAAGCTGGCTCTCACTTTCAGTTACTTGCATCCAGGTTTTGATCTCCTCAGATACTTTGTTTGCTCTAGATTGCTGTGGCTCAAGGATGACCAGTCCAGTGCTGGGGCTAGTTTGGACGATGTAGATTGAGAAATCACATGCTTTAGCGACCAGTGTATAAAGGTTAGATATAAAATTTTCTGTGAAATCCAAATCAGCTCTCATGGTGGAGCTGGTAACCAGGAGAAATGTGGACAAGGTGGAATTATAAAGAAACATGGAGACATTTTTGTATTTTAGAGAACAAATGTCAGAGTTGGTGGTCTAGAAAAAGAAATAAATAAAACTAGAAAAATCCCAATAAAAAGAAGACAGGCTTAAAAATTAATGATAAAGAGGTAATCTGGAAAATAGTTTTGCATTGAAGAGGCAGACAGGGGGAGAAAGGTAAGATGAGCGCTGGTTGCTGTACTGTGAGGCGCACCAGTTGAGAGCACTGCCAGCCTTTGACATGTTAGCCAGTGGTGTTAGTTTTCATTCCTAAAGATAAAGACATGTTTTCAGTCAGTAAAGTGCATTTGTATTGAATTGCTGCAAGTTCATACTTTAAAAATGTGTTTCCCATTTCTGACATTGGTTTTTTAAACACTAGAAACACGAGAACTTTTCAAATATCCTCAACAACGATGGGAGTTTCACATTAGTTCTGTCATTTATTCCATCACTTACAGTGACATCATCAGGAAACGAGTGTTTGAGCTCTGCAATGTGTTCTGATGGGGTCTTTTCCCTGCTTTAGTTTTACTGTTCTTCTGCCACCTTGTTCCTACAATATTGGTGAAGATTCTGGGACCACTTGGCCACAGGAGAGGGGAATGTCTCTCTGGTTTGGTGGGGAGTAACATGCCAAGCAGAGAGGGACTTCTAGGCTGCTTTGGGAGTCTGGGGGCTCAGAGGAGTTAGGCTGTGTGAGCTCTCAGCAGCTTCTGGACTCAAGGACAATAATTCTGGCTTGTTTGTCCTGGCTGATGGTGTTAACTAGAACAGTTCCTGATTTAGTTGATGGGTACTGGTGGCTGTGGCATCATCCAGGGTGTCATTATTATTTATAAAAATAATGAGGGATGTGGCTGTTGGTGAGAAATGCACCCAATTACTCCATGTCCCTTTGTAGATCTGCCCATTGCAGCCTCACTGGTAGCAGTGGGAAAGTGGGAGCATCTCCTTGAGAGTGGGTTTTCAACCCAAAGTCCTGATGCTTGGCTCTGGTGGCCTTGCATGGGACAAACAAAGAATATAAGGACCAGTGTGGAGCATGTAGGATAGTGGACCAGGTGAGGAATGCCCTTCCCCTTATGGTCTCTTCCCCCCTTGTTACCTTGTCTTTCCCTTTCCCAGATCTTTGTGTGCAGGTGGGTCTCCCTAACCTCCTTCTTGTCTGCTCAGATCCTCTTCCATTCTTGTCTCACTCCACTTGTGTCTCTCTTGTCTGACTGGCTGCCCCACACCCCTTTTGTCCTGCTAGTCTGCTCAGCATTGCTTTTGTGTGCTAATAGCAGCTGACTGCCATGACTCAAAGGAACCCAATGCTGCTGCCGTTGCTCCTCTGCTCAGTTCCAAGTGGGTTCCTCTGCCCCAGCACCTTGCTGTGCCTACTCCTAGGATGTATTTGTGACCCCTTCTATAGTGGGCCCACCTTGGCCATGATTGCCATGGTTTGGAAGGGACAGTCCCAGAAGCCACTGCACCGTATATCCCAATTAGCTTGGAGAGTCCAGGGAAAGGGTGATGGCAAGGTGACCTGGAGCTGCTTTGAGCCACACCAGGGCTTCCTGGAGGTGCTGGCACCTGTGTGGCAGGAGCCACAGGAAAATATGTGCACCTCAACAGGGATGCAGGTGGCATTTGCTCCTGAGATACTCCAGGCCTTGCAACTCCATACTCATCTGAAGCGTTTCTTACTTTTTGTTCAACTTAAACCATTCAGGGGACCAGTTTCCTGTGAGAGCTTTCCCTTTGACTATATAAAACTTCATTTTTTTGTTCTGAGTATATATTTTTCTGTTTATTGTGTGGCGGGAGCTGGTGGCCCAGCACAGGCTTTGTCCTTTCCTGCATCTGAGCTTATCCCCATGAGATGTGCAGGGGCTTGTCCTTGGGACCACTCTCTTCTGTTTGGAGATTGGGTGCTGGTGGGGCAGAAGGTTACAACAAGCACCAATGGCCCATTCCTGCTCCATGCTTCACACCTCATATCCCTGAAGCCTTTGCCTGCTGCTCCTCCCCAAATCCCACAGCCTGCAATTCTCTCAGGAGTCATCATCATCATCATCCTTTTTGCCCACAGTGACAGCATGCCACATGCTTTATTGCTCCTATCCCTCCTGGGCAGCCTCTGATTGCTCCTGAGAGCTGCCACACTTGGCCAACTCCATCCTGCGGCTACCCAGGAGCACAGTTGGGTTCCCCCTCTTGGATGGGAGAACAGGGCTCCTGTTTGCATGGCAGCATTTTTGTGGCTGTATCATGTTTCTGGCAACGTGGTGTCACATTTGTTTTTCTAAGAGCCACACTCCCTGCTCTAGTTTTGTCCTGGGGAGCTCCAGGCTGTGGACACGTGTCTGTACCAGTGTGGGCAGAAAGCTGCCTTGTCCTCCAAGCCCCAGGACTGCCGGGGTGCTGCATGGGCCCGGTACATGTCAGCCAGGCAGTGCTGAGACCTTTAGTGCAGGCTGTGAGTGGTGATGTAACCTGCCCCTGGCAAATGCAAAACAGTTGGAGAAAATGCTAAGGAGGCTGAAAAAAGCCACTAGTGAACAAAATAGTTATTTCTAAAGAAATAAATCAGTGTGTGTTGTAATAGGAGAATCTGGGATGTCAGGTGGTTTTTCTCTATGGCCATATATTTCCTATGAATCTCTGTAGGGTTGTTTGTAAGCGGCCCATGTGCTGCACCTAGGCTTAGCTTTAAAGGGGGCAAGAATAAGACCATTTTGCCTGATTATTGATCCTTCTCAAGACTCGTTTGAAATACTTTTTCCTGACACTATGTTTTCATTCCTCTGAAAACTAGTAAAATAATATAGTAACAGAGGGAACAAACGGTAATGAGATGTTAATATTATGTATTGATGGGTCTCATTTGTACACCTGGAGTGACAAAAAAAATGTATTTAAGTAAATGCATGTATGGATATATACTGAGAAACACATTTTCTGGAGCTTGTGGATATGTAGATGTGCTTTTGCATGTACAGGTAGGTGGAGAGAGGAAGAAATCCACCTGTTCCCTGCTGTAGCTTTGATTTGCAGATAGGTTGGATGGAATGAGAAACTCCCTCTGTCCCTGGTACATCCCACAGGTTGCTTTTTATTTAAAATATAAACAAACTCCCTTAAAACCCACTGTAGCCTGAAATAAAACAAGATGAATGCTAATAATGAACACCAAGAGGTTTGGAGGCCCTGAGGAGGAACTGTGTGTGGGTTTCCACAGCATGCTGACCTTTTGTGTGAGTGCTTCACCCTGCCACAGAGTCAGCCTGTGTGACCTTCTGGAGCATTGCAGGAGTTCAGGAGAGAAATCCTGTCCCTGCTGAATCCTCCACAGCATCCCAATGCCAGACAGAGCCAGAGCAGCATCAGCAGCACTTGCTTTGCTGGAGATCACACACCATCACTACTGTCAAATAAGAATATAAAAGCCTGGTTTTATTAATCTAGTACAGCCTTCTACATATTAAAAAATAGTTGTGCCATTAATAATGAATTTGTCACATTTCTCTGTCAGTTCCCATTTGTGTTACTTCCCAGCCAGCAGCAGTCTTTGTCAGGCAGTGTGGTATGAGCTGGAAGAGCTCCTACCTGGCATCAACCACCTTCCCTCTCCCTGGCATCCTGTGCACAACCCCCCGAAACCTGTGGCTTTTGCCACGTGGTCCATCCTTACCACTTTCCACTCCTGGTCCTTAATGCCAAGGCTGGCCTGCCTAGCAGGTGTGGTCTGAAAAGTGTTTTCTGTTACTTGGGATGCTAAAAAGAAAAGAGTGTCTAATATACAGGTTTTTAGATTAAAAGATCTAGTAAAGTTGATTTTTTTGCTTGGAGCAATAAAGTAGCTGAGCATGGGTGTCACTGGATAACTGCTAAGGCAGTGACCTACACATTCCCAAATGAATCTGCTTTTCCTCTACTGAGATCAGATTTGAATTCAAAGTGATTGAGTGAAGGAAATTGCACCAAATACATGTTACAGCCATCAGCAGCTGTTCCAGCAGTGAGCTCTAGCCCATGACTGCAATCTCCTTTCATGTCTTTCTTGGAGCAGGTTTGAGGGACATGATGTGTTGTGGGGCACTACCCAGATAGGGTCTTGGGAAGCTGCCAGTGTGTATGTGGCTGCTGCTCGTCCCCCTCTGTTTCAGGATTTGCTCCAGAAAATGGCATGGACCCCTGACTGCCACCTCCTCCAGTTTATTATAAAAAATGGACAGTCCATTAAGTCTGGGGGTCTTTAGGGCTGCCTCTTGCCATGGGATATTTTTGTCTGGTTTCAGAAGGAGATAAGGTTACTGCTTATGAGCTGCTTGTCTATCCCTGTCCCCCTGCTTTGCTAGCATAAACCCATAAATCGGAGCCATCAGGCTTCATTAGGTGTGCTGAGCCCAGGACTAATTGGTACTGCCCTTGAAATCCCAAGTCAGGCATATAATATATATAATGGATATAATGCAGGGGTGAAGGGAGAACGTTTTTCCCAGTACCTGCCCTGATACACTCTGGGAAGGTGCTTTTAGCCATGGAGCCATCGGAGGTGTGGATGGCCTTAGTCTTTTGGCACTGGGAGCATACAGCAGTGTGCAGGGTGCCATTAATTGGATATTACAGTTCAGTACATGATGGGGAGAACACTTGGAAGTGACAGTGTAAATACATACTGCAGGTATTTAGCATGATGTATCAGACAAGGGTTTTGAAGGAAACTTCTGTTACAGGGAGTGCTTGAGGGATTTTCTCCTCAATTGTCATTGCTTGCTTTCTTTTTTAAAGTCCCTAATCAAAATATTTAACATTGGACGCAACAAGCTTATGCAGAGAACAAGCTCATGAATACTTCGATGGGGAGTGCAGCAATGGGTGATGTGGGCAGAGTCCCATGTCCCTCAGGGTGAGTAGTTTGTGAAGTGCTGGTGGGTGCTGCTGGGGCAGGCATATTCCTGACCATCTCTGCACCCTGGAGCGGAGCCCCACTGTGAACCTCAATGAGTTCTTCATCTAGGGAGCTTCAGCCCTTCTCTGCTGCTTTTTGCAGCTCTGCTTGGTGGAAAGGCTGTGGCTACCTGCCCCAGTAGGGGGGAAATAATGTGGTAGCCTGCATGCTCCAGGTGAAGCC
>VZRI01011004.1:106306-132764 GCA_013397515.1 Upupa epops | reverse complement strand
GGGGGGGAACTTTCCTTTCCCTGAGCCTCCTTGGGGCTGGCAGCACCCCACACTCTTATGACATGACACTGCTATCCGCAACCCTTGTGGGGTGAGGATGGGGGACCTCACCTCCTCAGAACTGTCATTACTGTGTCTTCCAAAGCACTAAGCTGTTTTGTAGTCCTGGTCTGCAAATGAAGTTTCTTTCATCATCTTAGCTGAGATTTTTGAGCTTTGCTGCTGTTGGCTGTGCCATGTGCTTTTAAACTACTGCTCATGCCACTGTGTTCCTAGGTTTTACTCACAGTGTGCTGTTGTAAAATCTTCCTTGTTTAAGGTCCCTACATCTATCTGATGGCAAGCACAGGTGCTAAGGCATCAGCCTTACTGCTGAGCATCCGACCCATTAATTCAGCCCTCAGCGGGACAATGGGAAACATTTCCCATAGGTTTTTGAGAAAAGCTACTGAAAAAGAAAGAGGAGATAAGTGATCTGTAATTCTAAATGTTGTTTGGTGTGCATGTGCCTGCATGTCTCACCATGGGTGCCAACCAAGTTACTTTCAGAAAGCTCAGCACAAAACAGGCCAGTTTAGTTATTTGAAACTGGTATCAGCAAAGAGTTGTGGGACTGAACATAAGCATGTCATAGGAAAATACTCTAGATCATTAACCTGGGACTAGAGTATTAAAATGCTACAAGCATGTCCATGCTGTACCACACACCATGTACTCACAACGTATTTGTGTAAACCCTGTTGAGGGCCACACTGGGAGGGGATGCTGCCAATGCTGCTGTTGCATCTCTGGGCTCAAAGGATAGAAGAAATAAACCTGGAGAATTATTTTTATTAGATTAACTGTTAAGTGAGTCCTGGGTGCTTTTAGTGAGCTACTAGTGTGACATCTATTTGCAAAGATTTAGATGATAACAGAAGATTCTTCTTAAACTCTTGATTTCATAGTTACCTTTGTAGGAAAAGAATTTATGGAATACATCTATAAATCTGTAACATCTATATGTACCATATACCCAACCACAAAAAGCCCAAATCCTGGCTATAATTTGCTGGAGAATTATAAAATGTGGTTGATCGTTCTTTTTAACTGAATTGAATATTAGCATTCTAGACTGACTTTTCCATCTGTGTCTGCAAAATATTATACAGGAACCTTCTCTGGCTGTGATGTGAGTGAGCCTAATGAATGTGTGTGTTCAATTTCATAAATTAATGACATTTTATTTGTAAAAATATGTATTTATCAAGAGCATGTAGTGAAACACTCAGAAATTCTTATTAATCTATCAGAGTTAGCTTTCTAATTAGTGTATGATTGCTATTTTATAGAAAGTGTGTGTTGAATTTTCCTTTTTTCCCCGTAAGAATGACTCCTGGGCACCCGCAGAAGTTTGGTAGAGAATGTATGAGTCTAAATAGGGGCAGAATTTGGCCTCCAGACACCGATTTTCCAAAAGAGAAGGCAAATAAGCTTCTGAGGAGAAATGCAAGATACTACTTTAAAATTCAGTGATTGTCCTAGTGATTGACTGCATTAACAGTATCCTGCTAGTAACGGCTGGGTTTTAAAATATATATTTGTGATTAGTTTAATTCATGGAACCTTTTTCCTCTGAATTGATTTGATGAAATGAACTAGGCAAATAATAAATTTTTCACTGGAATGAATCTGCTTAATCAATTTAGACAATCAGTTTGTTCTTTGCTTAATAACATTTGCAAAAAGAAAACAAAGTCTTTCATTAACAAGGATGGCCAGACATTCATAATGAGAGGTGGCATCTAACATCAGGTTATGTCTTCTGAACAAGCAGAAAAGGGGATTAAACATCTGGTGCCAGTACCTGGCTCTAAAATGCCTCTTCTGCTACCCAATGTGGGATTGAACATTTGTTTTTTCCCCTGGCATGAATCCCATTTGCATCCCTGGACATTTTGCCAGGGCAGGAGGTAATGGCAGGTACAGGAGTCCAGATCCAAACCTGCCTAAAATAGCGTGGAGGTTTCTAATCTGCTTTTGGTGGAAGCTTAGGAAATATCTCAGAGACCAAATGCAGCGCCGAGACCCTGCATTCAGTGAAGTTCTCTCATTAGCTTTTTAGCGAAGGAATTTAATATGGCATGTTATTAAATAACTGCTTCTTACAATGGGCTGCAAACTAACAGCTCGCCTGAGAAGCCTGGGAGTTCAAAGCATCTCTGTACAGGGACAACAAATGCTACTAGCCAGAGAGTGATTACGCTTGTACTGCAATGCAGAGGACTGTTTGGTCTAGTAATTTTACAGACATTATCTCCTAATGTTTTATTTTCACTGTGTTCTGGATTTTATGTTGATTTTAATTATACCTCTTAGGAATAATATCTGGTAAACTAATTTTGGTGAATGGCAATGAAACTGCTTTATCCACCTACGGTAATTACACTTATTTCTTAGTCCCTAGACAAAAATAGTTTTACTTAAACCCCACTACACAATTTATAAACTCCTTTTTACAGAGCCTGCCAGTGGAGTTTCTGATAATAGAAATCTAAAATACTAATCTCAGCATCCCAGATGGCTGCCTCCAGGAGCAGCATAAAATGTTTCCCCTAACAAATTCCCTTTTGCAGCCTTCTCAGAAAAACACAGTGAGCCAAAGCAGAGGCATTCAGTATTTTCCCTCATGGTTTCCATCAATTTAATAACTTAGGGGTTAATCCTTCTGCCTTTGAAATCAGAGGGCATTTTTTTTGCCACTGAGTTCTGCCACTGAGTTTTGCCCATCTGATTGCTCTCCTAGGACACATGTAAATGCCCAGCAGCCCAGTGATGGGCATTGCCTGATGCTGCTCAATATATGGGAGTATTTAAATCATTCCTTCTTACTTCCAGTATAGTAACACACTTTGGCCTCTCTTAAGCCAAATGTCCTATTTAACAAACTGAATGCTCAAAGCAATTATTTATAAATTTTATTGTGAAGAATATTAACACCATAGCATCCTTTTCCCCATGCCTTCATCACATTTGGAAACAAGCTCAGGATAAGAAGTGGTTTTCAGCTGTGGGCAATGTCTAATGACTGACAATCTCCTCCTGGCACATCTCCATCTCTCTCCACTATTGCCTTCTTCTCAAGCCTCCCTCAAAGAATGACTTTTCCCCCAACATTTTGCAGAAAGATGGATATGGAAGTGATAGGCTAAAATTAATAATAAAATGCAAGTAAGCCTTGGTGCTTGCAGGGTGGGACAACCTTTCCTGCTCTTGTGTGACTGCTGTGCCTCCTGCCTGCCTATCCTTTTGCCTCAGCTCTCGCTTTCAAAAGCATTGTGTGTCTGGGATGAGAGCTAAGGAGTTTGGGGCTATAACCCCAATGTGCAATCATTTCTGAACAAGGGCTGCTTACTGCCAGAATTTGCTTTTGTTTTATTTTTTTTTAACCCACCCCTTCAAAAATCCTTGAGGAAAGCTATGTCAGATGGCCAAGTTATGGGAATAATGTAAAAGATGCTTAGCAAAAATGAGGGGGATCTAAAGGCAGAAGCACAGAGAGGAAAATGGGGGGATTTCTGCTGCTGTGGGCATCCTGACTGGTTTTACTGTGTGGAGGAAATCCTGGTCTCTCTTTAGCTGGACCCAGCTCTCAGCAGCCTCTGCAGCTCTAGTTAAGGTGCAGTTATATGTCAGTCATCCTTGCATCCTATAGCTCGTCGTTTTTACTGAGGCTTTTTTCCCTTCAGCATTGATTAATACTAAAGATGAAATTCCACTAGTGATTTTAATTGTTTCACGCAAATACACTTTACAGCCAGATTTTAGCCCTCTCTTGCGCACTGTGTTGAATAACTGCATGCCAGTCTTCTAGGTAGGCACGAGCTGCTCAAATGTGCTCTTTTGTTTGGCACTTCTGCTGTATTTTGAAACAGCAAAAAAGCAGGGACACAATACATCAGAACTAGCTTCTCTATTTAATGCTGTATAAGGGCCATTTATATTTTAGGCTAAACTTGGACTATTATGCAGTGGCAACACCTGGCTTTTCACAAGACTGAGCTTTTGTAGTCTGTGAGATCAAGCACTGAAAAAGCACCAGCTCCTAATTCTCAGCTGTGAAAAGTCCTCATCAGCTCACATTGTACCTTCTCCAGCAGAGATAATACTGTGAAATGATCCAACTTGAACTTTTTCCTCCATCTTTAAGCTTTAAGCTGTTCTGTAAGGAAGCTCATCTTTACCCTAAAAGTGCCAGTACTGGCAGTGGAAAGTCCTTGTCTTTGCTATTTCTGATGGTACTGGGGCTGGCCACATGCGGAGGTTTGGGGGAAGGGGAAAGGGTTTTGCATGTATCCTTCTGGGACATCCAAAGAGCTTCTCTAAAGCTTGATTCCCTTGCTGAACCCAGCAAGAAGCTGCTCTTGATTAAAATGGGACAAAGACCAGGTTGGTTGCTTTTACTGTGTAGTGATTTCTGCTACATGAGAAGCTAGAAAGATCTGAGATTTATGTGCTGGTCACCAGTGATCTGCAGTTCCTGGTAGTCTGAAATAAAACGCTGGACTAAGTACAGCATCACCTTCATCTGGTCAATTGAGGATTTCCAGTAAATTATGGTGGGATTCTTACTTTTTTTTGCTATCCATCCAGTCGTCAGCTCTTGTTGCAATCTTTGGATATTTTTTTTTCTTATAATGGTTTAACTAGAACAATTGGTACCAACAGATGTCTTGCAAATGTGACAAATGCCTTTAAAAAAAAATCAATTAATTTTGCAACATCTGACTATTGGGGTATCGAGAAACAAAGGTAAAAAGGGGCTGTTTATCAGAATCTAACAAAGTTCACAATAAAATTACCTGTTTTTACAAGAGAAGAAAGAATACAGCAAATCTACTGCACATACAAATCAAACCAGTTAAAAACTGTAACACAAGAAATATTTTGCTCCAGTCACTGACTGTGAAAGAAAGAAGTAAGGAATATTAAGTGTGATCTGTGCTCTAAAGGGGTGATATATGCTTTAATTTTAAAGGTAATCTGTGCTGTTGGGAATGAATGCTGTTAGATGTTGCACTGATTCATTTTGATAGGAAAGCTAAGTTGTTTGTAATAGTTTATTGTACTGTGTATAGAAATTATGATTTAAACATAAAGCTGAATACAGATGAGGATTCTCTGCAGAGAGAAATTCATTTCATTTTGTTGCTGGTCTCCCATTAAGCTTGAGGAAAGTGTGTTTGTCCCAATCATAGGGACATGAGACTTGTTCTGGTGCTCAGGCTTTAGAGTAAATTCATCATGTGTGTGAACAGAAGAAATGTGCAAATTGCAAAGGAAAAAATGCAAACTCTCTCCTGCCTGATGTGTATTAACTGTTGTCCCTGGAAACCCCATGCCTCTAGGAATTCCTTTCCAAAGGGCCCTGCATTTAAGCATCTTCTTGTTCTAACATGAGGAAGAGGCTTTTTTAAGAGCAATTAAGTGAACATTTTTGTCTTCCTCAGCCACTGTAATGTTTCTCTAAAGATATAGAAAAGAGATGGAGCCCTTTATATGTTTAAACTTTGTACAGTTGGGTTTGTTGGCTTTGGGTAAGCCAGCATTTGTGCAAATAAATGCCAGAGCTATAGACTTGCCCTTTAGTGTGAGAAATGCAAATTCTAACACTGATAGTTTGCATCTTGGTACTTCATGGCTGCAACATTAATCATCTGTTATAGCATTTATATTATTATTATTTTGTTGTTGTTGTGGGATTTTTTCTGTGTGTTTTTTTTAAGCACCCAGAAATCAAATATTAACCTGATTAAGAATTCAGCGTTACATGTAAGGCGGAGAAGAGCTGCAGGTGGTGACAGGCAACTGGATTGTGTTTGATCTGGCAGTTTTCATCTATGCCACCATTTTATTCCTGCTGTGGGACTGCAGCAAAATGGTGGTTTCCTTGTTCTGTGCCTCGGTGATGAATAGGGTGTGTGGAAACCCAGCTCCTGCATGCCAGGGACTGCACTCGTTCCAGAAAAGAGCTCGCTGAAAGAAGTACCCTTGCTACCGTGCAGTGTACAATAGGAGCTCCTACTGGGGAGCTCCCAGTATCAGAGTAGGGAAAGAGCTACATTAATTCTTCTCATGGGATAAGAATTTAGGAATTTCATCATCCAATAAGTTGCTTCTTTCCCCCCTCCCCACCTCATGTTTTCGTTGTACAGGGTAGGGAGAGAATCTTCCCAGAGCACAGGTACAGGGATGCCTAGTCATGATGTCTCTAACACAGCTAAGTGGCTTCATATCTACAGGCAGTCCAAATCCTTCCTCCTGTGAACTCCAGGATGTGTTTTACTTAAGGATTTTTCTTGGAGGTGCAGAAGGTGCAGAGATAGATGGCAGATTGTGCAGAGCTTGGCTCATCGGTGGCACCACTGGGTTGGCCCTTGTCCTGTCAGGCTTTAAGAGCAGGGACCTCCTGGAGCTGACTGGAGGCCCAGTTTGGGAAACCCTTTCCAAGCAAAATGTTTCCTGTCCTCTGCTAACCCAGGAGTGTGTATCAGCCCTTCCTTCACCATTTCTGATAATCCCACAGGAAGATGGCAGCAATGTTTTCTGTTTCACTATACCACGCTCAGTGCTTTGGCTGACCACAGCAATCTCCATCCATCAGGGATCTCCCAAGGCTATCCCAAGGTCATAAGCCAGGGTTCTCCCAACCTTCTTGTTTCAGCTGGCCAAATAGCTGAAACCCAATTCTGCTACCAAAGCAGAATTGCAGAAAGCTAGGAGGAGTTCACATTGCTTTGAGCTTGTTGACCTAGGCTGAGCTGTGGGGGTCACACAGCTTGAATGACACTGCTGTTCCTGTTGCCAAAAGCTCAAGCTGGCCCTGGCATTTGCCCTTCTTTGGCAGAACAGAAATCTTTCTCATTAATGGTGTAGTGCATGTGGCAACCTCCCATATAGAGGAAGGACCAGCTAGGAGGTCTCACAACCATTGCTTAGACAAGAAAGGGCCTTCTGGTCCAGCTGAAGTGTCACTTGAGGAAAATCTGATTCTTGTTGTGACCTGAAACGAGTAAAAGGATATGGGCCAAGATTGCTCAGATCCCAGTGTGTCCTGATCAAGCAATTTTGTAGGAGTTTCCGAGTACATGTGGCGAGTGTATGTTTATACAGAAAGCTGGACGGATTGGGGATTGAATTTGCTGTCTTCCAAGCTTAGAAAGCACCTCGCACAGAGTGGGATGACTGGCATAATAGTAACCCACTTGGATTGTTTGTTTGCTAGTAACTGTAAGAGATTTTTGTGCTAGGATGGGCTTCAGAAGAGAAGCTATTTCAGCAAACAATGTTTTTTTGACTCAAGTTTTCCACATGCTTCAGCCTCACAGTTGTGCTTAGAACTGTTGTGTATCGATAAGGCTTTCCTTCCACCCATAATCTCTTTTCTCCTTCTGTTCCCTGCTGTAAACAAGCCATTAAAAATGTGTTTATGACATCACAGTTGGTGACCATGGAAATGACTTTGATGTTAGAAAGACAAATAGAGCATCGTGATTTCATGGCAGGATCAAGGCAGGCGAAGACCCTTGTTCAAATGGCAGGTAATTAACAAAGGTGATAGAGGGGAAGCTTGAAAAAAAATTGTGAAGAGCCAACTGACTGATTACAATACATTTTAAGGTTTTCCCCAGTGTAAAAAATAAAATTTATTTTTTTTAAAACAAAACCCTCTTTAAAATGAAAAAATGCAGTGCCCTCTCTGTAGTATTTTAAATAAAAGCCTATAGGGTAAACAGAGAATGAAGTGGGGGTTGGGGAGCCTTGGATTAAGAATTATACATATGCAAAAAATCCAGCAGGATTCTTTCAAGCTGGAGTAGTCTGTGCTTACATCAGACTTGGAGTATCAGGGCCAAACTAGACTATGAAGCCAACCTTCCTCCAGTTTACACCAGTAGCAATGACGTGAAGGTTCTGAGTGCACATGGATGGAGCTGGAATCTTTGTGCTGTAAAATCCCCATCCCTTGCCGTGTTATCCTCATGGTTATACCTGTCTGCAGCCAGACTCCTCAAAGGAGTCAGGAGAGCCAAGTCTGGCAGTGAAACAAAGTATTTGGCTCCTGATTTTGCTTCAAATCCAACTCCTCCTCTATCCATTGAGCCAACGCTCGTGGCGTGGCTGCATCCGTCATTTACACAGACTGTTGAAAATAAGCCCTTGTTTCCATATACATTTTATTAAATCATTAGCATTACATGCTTCAGAGGCAGTAGGACCAAGCCTGTTATGGGTATTGTCAGAATCCATTCTGGGCTCTCTTGAGCAGTTGTTCCAACATATGTAATTATGAATAAAATAGCCTCTGAAAAGACCTCCTTGAATTCAGAAAGAGATGAGAACAATAGGGTAGAGATTAAAAAAGATGGTTCTTCTCAGCTAATTGTTTTTAATAAAATGGTAAAAGTGAAGAAAACACCAGGAAACTGTAATTAGGATGATAATGCTTTGTTCCACAGAAATATGTGCCCTGTTCCCTTTCCTATTACAGAACAACAAAGAGAAGGAAGTGAAAAGGAAGAGGAAAAGTGGGAATGAATGGATGTTGTTAAATACTGGACAGAGAAGGTCAATAATCTTGTCTTGAAGGTAAAGCTGATATCAAAAAGCCTTGCAGCAAGGCTGCCCCAGGTGCTGCCAAGCCTGCTTAAAGGGTTACCCAAGGATTGAGACTGGTGCATCAGCCCAGCCCACTTCATGCCCTATGTCCTGGCCAGGAGCACGGCTTACAAATGCTGCCTGAGATTTCCAGGTGCTACTGCTGAAGTCCGTAATTCTTTCTATGAAAAGAACCCCCCAAATGCATAGACTGGCAGGTAGAGAGGGTTATGCAAACATTTCATCACGTGTCCCGGTGCTCCCACCTCCTTTGACTCTGCCTGACTGTATGTGTCTCTCCATCCCCAAAACTTTTCTGATCCAGTTACTATAGAACTGCTGTAACTACTTAGTGCAAATACAGCCCTTTCCTGTGTTGCATGATCCATGGGCAGGTTTGACTGCCTGAAGGCTTGTCCAGTGACACTGTGTGACAGTCCCAAGCTTGTATTGGCCTCTCCCTGAATCATTAGGGGCTCAGCACGTTTGTGAGTATGTTTGATGTGTGATTTACTCCACAAACCACTGGAAAATGGCTTTGCTTATGGACCAAGTGAGCGTGTTTTGTCTTTCCTCTAATTGTGGTGGTTTTAGGCTGGGCAGTGCAGGGCTGCTGTGATGTGTGATCGTGCCTGTGCTCTTGTGACTGCTCATCACATTCTGTAAACTTTCTTGTGAATGAAAACTAGCTCATGTGCCTTTTTGCAGTGTTAGCCCTTTGTTTACACCTCTGCATCTATAGCTCTTGGGGTATGACACATAGAGCACATAGATCCACAGACTCTTCCTGGGTTGGTCCCTCCCTGATGACACAGTTGTATTTGCTCTGCTGTGGGATGGCAACAAACTGCTACAGAGACTAGCAATTTAGATAGCCCATGTGTGTGTTTGTGGTTTTCACCTGTTGGATGAAAGCTGGGTCTGTGTGCTTTAATTGGGCTTCCTAGGGGAGGCTTTTATGCCCCAAATTACCCTCTTGCATAATTACCCATAGAAATAATCTGTCTGACCCTAGGATGGAGCAAAAGATGCTGCTTGGCCAGTAGCTGCCCTTTGCTTTAGATTGACATGCTGTTTCTCCCTCTGGGGACAGCCACCACAGCTGGGATGGCACAGGAGCAAGCAAGGACAGGTTTAAGGTTAGGCTGGATGAAGTGCTGAGTGGCATGATCTAGATGTCAGATGTTTAGGTTTACTTGGTTGGTTTTAGGTTGGACTGGATGATTTTTAAGGTCTTTTCCAACCTCATCATTACTGTGACACTGTGACACCATTGCATCTTCTGTGTGGTGGCAAGGGGAGGTGCAAGGGCATGGGGTATCCAGAGGGGTTTATATGCAAGTATAGAGAAATTCAGTTCTCCTTGGGCTAGAGGACTCTGTGGTACCTGGACAGTATGCAAGTTTTAAAGGTGCAAAACTGAGATGCTGAGGGGAAAAGGAAGTCTACAGAACTGTCTGGAGGTTTGTTTTGTTATGTTTCTATCCAGTGCCTTATTACCACTTTGGAGAAGGAAAACTTTTTTGACCAACAGCTCGCCTGCTTCATCTCCTCCAATGAAACAGGAAAGACCAAATTTTACATCCATGAAACCAGTAAAGTAAATTTTAAAATAATATCTTCCCCCAAAGAAGAAAGAACAAATCCTTTAAGCCTTATACCCAGAAGCAAGATCATAAAATCAAAATGTTTTAAAATAGTCGTGGGTCACATTTAACAGCTGGCATAAAGCTACAGGGAATTGCAAGATGTAGTTATTGCTCATTTTAGGTACCTTTTGGTTGGTTTGTTTTGTTTCTTTCCAATTCTGGACAGAAAATGATGCAAGTTTGCCTTGCATCAAGGAAGAAAATCTGTATTGACAGGTTGCTGAGGCACACCTGAGAAGCCAAGCTCAGCACAGAGAGCTGAAGTCTCTCTCCACTTGCTTTCTCAAGTGAGTCACATAAGAGTATGAACCCCCTCAGTCTTCTGCCACAAAATGCTGGTGATTTCAGAGATATTGTTTGAACGTGCTCGTCGAAGGACGGGCAGAGACCACCAACGCTCTCACCCCAAACAGCCTTTTTCAAAGGGAAAAATGTTGGTGGATTCTCACCACGGTGATTATAGGGGATTATTCTAGGATTCTCAGAAGTATCTGAAAACCAATCTTTCTAAGTTATTTCTGAATAGCTATTGAATGGATAATTTCCATACCCATTATCAAAATGATGTGCTGGCGGTGAAATTTAGCTGTATTGTATTTGATCAGTAATTGGTGAAATGTTTTCCTAGGGTTAAAAGTAGTGTCGGCAACAGCTCTGTGTAGGGATTTACAAGGTGTTTAGATACATTTTTATGTATTCAGTTGCTTTATGTTATCCAAATGCTTTGATGGTGTGGAGAAAGCTAACGGGATTTATCTGAGTATTTAAAGACAAACTGAAAAGACTTTTACCTTCCAGGACCCAAGTTCAGAGTCACACTGCTTCCGTTAGCTGTTGGTGACACAACTAATATTTAAAACAACATACAGTGTTAAAGTTTTGATCATTAATGACTTGCAGATCTGGATAACAGAACAGGCTCAAAAGTAATCAATGCAAATGCAGTAGAGCAATTAGCAGAGAAAAAACTATTGATAAAAGAGCAAAAACTTCCCTTAGCTTAGATTGTTTCTTTCAGACCATGGCAGAAATGATTAAGATTATGCTGCATATTTTATCTTGAACTGTGCAAAATAAATAATTAGTAGGACATTCCTAATTTTTCAACTGAAACAAAGAGAACAGATTAAGACTGGGAGAGAGTAAAAACAGGACTACGAAAGGAAGGAAAAAAACACAACTTTAATTTCCAGTTAAAAGTGAATTGAACAAGAGAGCTGCTATTTAACCTGTTTTCCATCTCCATAATGTGACAAGCACAGGGTGGATACAAGTGCATCAAAGCAGGGACATCCAGGAGACAAGCAGCACATCAGCCTGAGCTTTAGAAATGTTTCTGCTTAGTCATAGGTAGCTGGGGTCAAAAGCAATTTTCTGGAATTATATCTCCCCTGTGAGGTACTGGCAAAGGGACAGAGCTGGGCTGCTTCAGGACTGAGGAGGGCAATAAACAAAAAAAGTCAACACATCCATCACAACACAGAGATACCTGCGTGTTCTCAGCAGAAAAGAAACACGTTTCCTTTAGACCCTGCACAGTTCATGTATGTTGGCACACTGCTCTTCTCACCTGCAGCTTGAATCCAAAGCTGTTGGTTTGTGCTGGTACCTAGTGATGTAGCAGCACTGTGTGGACAAAAGGTCAGGGCAGCTGGGAATATCCATGTACTCCACACTGACCACCTGAGGCTTCTTTACAGCCATAGAAACCTAGAAGGAAAGAACTGGTTAGCAGACCAATATTTAAACACCCAAGTAACCACTACACGCTGACATGCACACACCCCACCCCCAGTTGTTAAATGTTACACACTGTAGACAAATACTCAAGTGATATTTGATTTTTCTGGCAGTCTGCCTGTCCTGGTGTCCTACAGCCCTCTGCAAGCTCTAGCTGTCTGAGCCTTTCTAGATACTATTCTGCTGCTGCTCTCAGCAGCTTCCAGAGAAGACTTAAGTCCTTTGGCATATGGAGGGGATGAGGTACAGAGACCAAGTGACTTACCTGAAGCCAGAAAGTCTGCAGCTGAGGAGGGAACAGAAGCCTGATTGCTCAGTTCTTGGTCTGGTAAGCTGGGTCCAGAACTGTCCTTCCTCATTAATGAATGAGACAACTGAATCCATTTAGAAAGAACCAAATAAAAAGGAAGAAATATTAATAAATAATATTAAAAAGGAAGACTAGACAAAATATCCAGCATCTGGAGCAAATATAAGCAATGAAGTCAGACAGTGTAGATTAATAAAAACTAGCCAGATTAACCACCCAGCTAGATAATATAAAACAAAACTTTGCATTAACTATTTGGTGATTTTTAAAAATGTTTCAGGCTGATGTCAACACTCTATTATTGCATATTTGAGGTGAACTCCCTCAGATTCAAATCACTGTATCTGCAGAGTGTTTGTCCTCCTATTTTAAGGTGTGTTTCCTATAACAAATCTCACCAGTTTCATCTTCAATGGTTGTCTTACTGCTCTGCTTTTTTTCACCCAGTGGTTGGTGGTACTTGTAGACATCCTCACACTAGGGCTTCAGAGACATGGACCCAGCAGGAAAAAAATTGGAAAAGAGAGAGGAGAAAAAAAAAAAAGGCAATCCGTCCATCTTGGATGCTGTGAAACATGTATAGCGAGGGGAACTGCCAAGGGGAAGCCATTTCCATACGCTCTCCTTGTCAGAAGAGTAAGCAGGCTGAAAAAGTTGGATGTGTACAGTAAGTGGAAGCTGACCCTGGCGGCCTTGATTTACATAGCACACACTTGGGACCTGCTCATTACCACAACATCCCCCTAATCATCACCTCCACATGATGGGCACATGGATGTGAATATGCCCCAGGATCCCCAGTGCTTCATTTTCTGAGCAGCACCCAGCCTTTTGCAGTTATTGTGATATGACAGATGCACATATCATTGAAAGCAGGTCTTGCATGGCATTACACAATGTAAATCAATAATGTGAAAATACAGCCGTTAACACAATGTACAGTTTTCCCTATTACTACAATGCCCTGCTTGTTCCAAAGGAAAAGCAATTTTATGCTCCACTGAAGCATGGTTTGCTTAGCCTTCAACTAGCGGCAAATGCCAGATACTGCAAAATGTTACTGTTACACAAGCCATGGCCTGGATTTATTTATACGTATCCATGCAAAGACTAATTTCAGCAAGGACTAAGACTGGAGTTCCTCTGAATACGGGGCTGAACTGTTCTGACCCTGCGTTTCCAGCTCTGCTGCCTCTTCTCGGCATCCTGGTCCTGATTTAGCAAAGCTGCATAGTCTCATGCAACCTGCTGTAGCTGCTTTAATTTTGAGTTGGAATTAAATTCTCCCAGGTTTTAGGGTGTCCTGGAGCCCATCAGCACCTCACAATCCAAAAATCAGACCAAGATAACTAGCTGCTGTATCCATGTCCTTTGTATACATGTCCTAGGTGCCTGGCTCACACTACTCCAGTTGATTTCCCTTTACATCTACCGGTTTCCACCCTACGCCTTTCCTTGGATATAAGGCTGGATTGCCTCCCTGCATGTCAAAAAAGACAGCACTTTTTGGGCACTTATTGTCCTTGTTGGCTGAGATATACGGGAACTGCAGCGTGAAGCCTCCAAAGCTGTAATTAAGGATATAGACCTCATGAGCTGCTCCTGCCATTTTCAAGCCTGGTAGAAGATGGTTCCTTTCAGCTGAGAACACAAAAGAGGGAGTGGTAAAGACAAAATAAGAGATTTGCTCATGTCACTTGGGTAGCAGTGAAGAGGATCGATGGCACTGTGTAAAGGTGAAGCCCTCTTGGCCCTTTCTGAAGGCAGAAGTTGTTCAACATTCACTTCTGCACAAGGAAGCCTTGATGTGTTTATTCTAGGGTAGGGATTGAGTTGGAAAATATATACCAAAAACATTTTGTTGAAGTGCAAAAGCCATAATTCCTGAGCTTATCAGTTCAGCATAAGGGGGCACAAAAGGGCTATATCACTTGTTCTGTTTACTCATCCATCCTTAGTTATGACAACTGCCCTGTGCAATACCAGGGTATTAGTGTTCCTATTGTGCTTGAGAAGGGCTGGGGTGGTAGCAGGAGCGGGCAAGCAAAGGCATGGCTGCAACTCACAGTTCACCTTCTATGTTTTCTGGCAGAATTGATTTTCATTGGAAAAAGGCAGATTTGTCAGAGACAAACATTTAGCAAAAACAGATTAATTCCCCTGAGGGTGAGGATAGGAAAATGTGGAAAACAAGACAGGTCTAAATCTGCACAGGTTCGTGTTTTACCAGCTCTCCATGCTCTAGGTCTCCTGTGTGGAAGCAGTTTGGTAGTCCCAAGAGAAGCTTTCTTGTTCATATTCACTTCAAGGTAATTTCTTGATCTCAACTTGTACCTGAGATGGACAGAAGATGCATTTCAAAATACTGAATTACTGCACAGAATAGAAATTCTGGTATTGCTCCGTTCCATCTCTTGCCTGTTAAGGTGAAGCTGTGGAAGGATTAAAATCTCCTGCCAGTTGTGCTGTGCTGGCATGCTGGCACACAGCCATTGCAGGTATGGCTCTTAATAAGAGCTTCATTAGGAATCGGGGGCTTTGCTGGTGACAGAAGGAAGCAGATGCTGAGTTCCTTCATTAAAGTGGTGGCCAAGGTCTCACTGTAGGTAGAGGGATCAGGGCATGGCATGGCCATGTTGTGTACAAATTTAGGGGCAGACACAGTCCTCTTCCTCCTCCCAGCAGCACAGTGTGGAAATAGCAAAAAAATGGGATTTTTTTTTTTCAAATGGGGATCTGCTTGGAGCTCAGCGTGCTAATGAGCAGCTCAGCTTGACCTGCTCAAAGGGGGCATTGCAAACAGGGGAGAGTTTCATCCAGGAGAAACCAAGCACTGGGGTTCATCCCTGGAATCTTATAAATGTTTTTCATTATTTCATTTAGACTACTGTAAATTCAAAATGCACACACAACATTTATGCGGGAAGTAGGAGTGTTTAATCTGTTAATGTCCACACAAACTATTTCTGTGTTACTAAAACGCATCTTTTTGTTTCCTCTGGAAATATTTGCCACGTTTGGCCCCAATTCAGGACTGTTTTGACGCTTCTCACAAGCCATGATTTTGCTTACAGAGAGGAGATGGAAACCTTCCCTAAGGTTGAAGCTGCCCATCCATGCCTGAGGGTTCTTGTTCATGGAGAAGAAGGGACCCAATCCCATTTGCTTTAATATTTCTATTACACAGACTAAATTAATCCTGATTTTAATTTTGACTAGTTTGTTGTATTTATTTAAAGGGATTTCTGTCACCTCCCTTCTATGCTTCTATACTGTGCCTGAAAGGCACAGGAGTGATTGTGTATGACTTGAAGAAAGTGCAGTTTTAAAGACTTGAGTTCACTTTAAAATCCCCACTGCTTTCTATTCTTTTCTTTTTCCCTCCAAATTAGTGTATCTCTGCGATGAAGCCTCCCTATCTGACAACACTGTGGATGTTATTACTGACACAAGACCTTTCCACCACTGGGTTTCTCTCCATTTCTTGCTATGAATATGAGATTTGCACGGAATTGCCTTGTGCTGAATATTTGCATCGCAGCCTGGGATGCTTCAAGTAAGACTTCAGGGAGCTGAAAGAGACTTGAGATCAATCCAAAACACTCTGGAGAAAATTCCCCAAAGTCATAGACAAATATTTCCAAACATGAATATTTCCACCATGGCAATTCTCTTTTAATATATTATTGCGACAGACAGCTAGACAGACAGGCAGACACTTAGGGGCAGCTGACATTAGCATGTAGCTTCTGCTGATACCCGCGGATGGGCTGCGTGGCTGGAATGATGATGTTTCTGGTCTGACTTTGGGGAGTTTCACATATTAGACAGTACTAAGAGAATTTTTAATTGCACTCATTTCACTTTTTTTTTTACCAGAAATGAGACAATGTGCGTGAACCCCTGTGGTTACTGTAGTCTCAATCAGCTGCCAAATAATATTACAGAATTTGCGATTGGATTAATGAAAAGCTTGTAACAAAATTATAGTTGTAAGGAAATTATCCTATTGGGGGCTTTAATTTAAACTGGTGGGATGAAATTAGTCCTAAATTAAAGAAAAAAACCTAATTGTCTAGATATCGCTTGGTTGATAAATGCACGAGTAGGATCCTGCTCCCAGGGTGTCACTGTGCTGTTCATAGGGTTTTGAGGGAAAATGCACTTGGCAACCTTGTTCCGCTCCCTTTTTGCTTGGTGTCCCAGGTCTGTGAGTTCCTTCTCAATCCTGCTCATGGTGGCACCAAGCCCTAGAGGTGCCAAAGAGAGGAGATGCCTTGGGCCAGCCCAGGACTACCCTGTGCTTCCTTAGGGATCTCAACCCCTCAGCTGGAGTGATGCAATACTCACATGGGCTTTCACTGCTGGGGCATAGAGAGAAGGTTAACACTCACCCCCGATGTTGCATCCAGTGCTTCTCTCTGGTGCTTGTAATGGAGCAGTCTTAAGCCAAGTTCTCCATTTGCTTTTGACTCTTGCTCTGTGCAATCGTTTTGGGAACTGGCATGTTGCTTGCAGGATGCTGGCCCCTCTCGTTGGTGCTGTTTGCTCCTGGTGCCCTGGCAAATCAGGATCCATTCTCATTTCAGGACAGAAAAGGGTATTCAGAGCTATACAGGCCATCAGGGTGTGAGAGAGAACAGATGGGGACACTGTTTTTCTTCTGTTGAAGTCAGAAAACCAGTCAAAGATCTGTAAATGCAGAACCATAGCTGTGCCTCATGGTGGGGAAGGGATATGTTCCCAGGCAACAGAATTTTGTCTGTATTTCCTTCAGCAGCAAAGCTCAATCTTCCCCATAGCTGGGAAACCCTGAGTTTGCCTTTTGATAAGCACAGATGTTCTCAAACCAGCAGAACCTGCAGGACACCTCACAGCAGAACCTGGGATGGATTTCCCTACACTTGGTCCTGCTGATCTGGGCCAGAAGATTTAGTAAGCCTGTTTGGTGAGCCACAGCTTTAACCTGCTGTATGCAGTTTCATGCTGCAATGGTGTTGGGAAGTGCTAAGTGGGATGGGGCTCCAATTTTTGCGCTCCATATTGTGGGAGCCAATTGCATCCTATCAAAAAATCTTGAAAAGGAGGGGAGCCCCACTGTGGTTGAGAGAAGACAACCCTCACTTCAATGCAGAGGACTTGCAAATCTGAGTCACTTTGAGGCAGGACTCCTGGTGCCAGTAAAGATGCAAACGTCAACACCAGCCTCCCCTTCCCCGCCTCTAGTGCTCAGTGTCCAGTTAGACTGTTTTCCCGGTGTTTCTGAGGTCCCATTAGATCCTAGCACTTTGCTAGTGGGTGAGGCTGCACTGCTGGCTCAGTCATCCAAGAAAAAGGCTGTTTTCTTCAGAAACTTTTCCTCTTCTTTAGGAAAACATTTCTGTTGCTTGCCTCTGTCATTTGCCCTCAAGTGGTAAATTCCAGGCAAATAAATCTGAGCAATAAATTCAGTGCCTTTCCTCTGAGGCTTTATTTTCTCATTTAGTGACCTCTTGTTCCCTGTGTCTTTGACACTTCTTCGATGTGCATTAAGCAAATATGCAATCATCCTTTCATTCTCTATCTTTGCTTTCATTATGATTTTTTACACTTCATTACATTTCCCTCTATAATTGCAACTCTTTGTTGTCCCAAAGTTTTATGGCTCTTTCCTCTCTTCTCTCACTTCTTGTGTTTCTTTGTTATTCACGTTAGCTTTTCTTGACACTGTGTTCCTAGTACATTTTCTAGATGTCAAGCAAACTCTTAGGCCTAAACTCATTTATCTTTGAACACTTTCCATTTCCACTTCAGTGCTCTACCCCAATGAATTCCATCCAGAACTTCCTTTTCTTCTAAAATTGGCTGTGCTGCTTTTATTCAGCGTTCTTCCCTTTTTAGGCCTAATTATAAATCCGATTGTTCGGTCCTGAATGCTTCCACGAGCTCCATTCATTTCCGAGCACAGTTCTGCCATAACTGCCAGGGGAAGTTGCGTGACTGCCCTTTCAAAATCCTAATATGATCTAGATGAGAAAGAGTGATGTTATTTCTAACTTAAATGAAACCCTAGTGCGAGATCAGGCTGTTAAATCCCTCTGCTCTGCTCTCCTGTTGCCACATTTACTCGCCCTAGAAAGTTTAGAGGAGAGTAAGGATGCTCAGCAGTGGGTTCGGAGTTTTCCCAGCCCCTCACAGTGAGCAGTGGAGCTGCTGGGAAAGCTGGTGGGCACTGCCGTGCCTCCCACTGGCAGCAAGTGCAGGGGTCTTTTGAACCCCCACTGTTCCGCCAAAAGCAGTTCAAAGTGGCAATCGGCAGATTCCCACAAACGTCCACTGCTGCTTTCGCTTGGAATTTTTACTGGCTGCTAGAATAATTGGTTGTTAATTTGTAAGCAGAAAGTGTCACCTTTACTGGCTTAATGTTGAGAATCTTTGGAAGAAGTGACCGGGAGGAATACTCTGGGTTTTCCTGCACCTCTTCACCTGGGGACTGCTGAGCTGCTTTGGTGAATGTCAGCCCTGCAGTAGGTCCAGGGCTGGTACCAGGTAACTGGAGGCCGTGTAGGGAGAAACCACCTGTGAACTGTAAAGCCTACTGCTCTACAACCAAATGTCTGACTCAAATCTGGAGTCTTACAGAGGCAGACTTCAAGAGCAGCTAAATCACGTAATGGGTTTGATGTATCTCCAGATAATGAGGGGTCATGGCTTTAAGCTGGAAAAGGGTAGATTTAGGCTGGACACGAGGAAAAAGTTCTTCAGTCTGAGAGTGGTGGATCACTGGCACAGGTTGCCTAGAGGTGGCAGAGGCCCCTAGAGACATTCAAGGTCAGGCTTGGTGGGGCTCTGGGCAATCTGGTCTAGTTAGAGTTGTCCCTGCTTGTTGTAGGGGGGTTAGACTAGATGCCCTTTGGAGGTTCCTTACAACCCAGTACATTCTATGATTTACCTTTAGCAGTTGTTTAAGCTGCTTTGGTATAGCTACCTGTCTGGGTTCAATGTTCTTGGCAGGGCTGGGAGCACAGTCTGAAATAGAGAGCAAGTAGGAACCTCATGTGGAAATGTTGGGAAGATTTGCTAATCTCTCAAATGGGCAGTGCAGTGCTCTTCTTTCTCCTTTAAAATTGCCCTTGGACGGATATAATGACAAAGAGAATCGTTCTTGTCCACATACTTAGTTATTTAACCTGATTTCTTCCTGTTCTTCGAGCATCTGGAAAACACATGAATAATGTGATGACAAAGTTCATCCTTTGCTCTGAGTCAAAGAGGAGAATGTCAGTGACTTTGCAGAACTGGGTCACTCTGTCATCTCCAGCTAGTGCAGGGGCTGCTCTGCTCTCTAGGCACTGCTTTCTCTCAAAAGCCTGCGAAGAAGCAACCACTGTTGCTTTCCTGGTCTGTCTTCTTGTGACCTTTCAGACTGGTGCTCATGCAGTGTCAGCAAGCCCAGATATATAGGATTATAAAGGTACGGTTGTGCGTGATGTACCAAGTGTATCACTGAACAGTACTAATTTTGTGTCTTATTTGTGGTACAGGATCACTGGTGTGGCTGCAGCAGCTCTCTAAACTGAATTGGTGCTACTTCCCTCCTGTAAAGCAAAGTGGATGTTGCTGGTAGTACAGTATATAGTATGTATGATGACTGTGCAATATGATGCTTAATCCCTGAAGGCTTTAATATGCCTCATGAGTTACTGTGTGTTCAGCTCAGTGATTCTAGAAGGACTTGCCCTGGTTTAGCTTTGGCAGTGCAGAGCACAACTGTCGTGGATGGAGAGGGGACTGCACAAATACCCTTATCAGAGATGGTCATACATTGCTATAGCTTTGTGCTTCATAACACACAGCGATGGAGTGCTGAGGCACAGAGCTCATTTGGCCTTAGAGGAACACCATCATCTACCTCATGCTCATTGCATTGAGTTCCAGCTCTTTGTGGAGACAGTGGAAACAGGGTTCAGACTCCCCAGGTGCCAAAAGGTTTTACAAATTCCCTAACCTTAGAGTCTGAGCCCTTTGGAAATGGGTACACTGATTTGTTCATGGTTTTGGAGAGTTCTTTTTAGGAACTTCCTGAAGTGAAGCTGCTTGAAATGGTGGCCTTCACCATGAATTGGTGACATCTGTCCCCAGAGGGTGCCAGAGCATGACTGGGATATTTAGTGTCTGAAATTTTCACCATAGTTTGCAGAACCACTAGTTTGTTGGAAGATTTAACACATATCCTTTAAAACTATCTGTTAGAGGGAGACAGAAAGACCTATAGCACTAACTTCTCTGTATCAGACCAGTCATAGGAGATGACCTGAAAAAAATCAGCTATCATATGCCATATCATGTAAAAAAATACATCTTGCAATTCTGCTAAGCATCTACAGTCAGCTGTATGTGCGGGATGGATATGACTGTGTTATTATAGTCTGTCATTTCTGCACCAATTCAGACGCTATTCAAAGTGAGTATTATTTAATAGGCTGGAAGAAGCTTTTGGAGCTGTATTATCTCTCATGTAAATTCATGTTAAAGCAATTTGAGCAGGCATATCATCTTGCTGATGGACTACAAATCTCTTGTGGAAAGACCAAGGGGTTTGTGCTGTGGCACACAGGAGCTACCTGCGCTCTGGGATGGCACATGGGAGGAATGCAGACCCCCAAAATGGCAACCTGTGGGATATCAGGCTGCTGCAAGGACTGGCCAAGCTGCTGTCTGGACCGTGACCATGTGCTGAAGGATGTGAAGCAAACAGCTTCGCCTGGGAGGACCAAGATAAGTGAGTTTAACACAAACTTTAGAGATGACAGCAAATCTGCATGAAGTGACTGTATCAATCACTTCACTGCAGCATGATGTGGCTGTGCATCCTGTGGCTTGCAGATGTTGGTTGGAAACTGGGAACCTGCTGGGGAGGGAGAAGTTTCAAGGTCCACAGAGCAGCCTCTGGGAAACCACTGGCTTTGGAGCTGTAGGAAGGAACTGCACAGCTTCACTGTTGATTAACACACAGCAGAGAGCCATGGAGAGTGAGTCGGGAGGAGGGATAAAATCCCACACAGCACAAAAAGCTGCTTGATGGGGATGCTGCTCGAAGAGACATCCATAGAAGGGGAAAACTTAAATTACAATAGGACTTGTTTGTGTTCATGTTCATTTTCCATCCCTGCCCTATGGCCAGCTGTGGCTGCAGCCATCAGGCCACCATCAGAAGCCACCAGCAGGCCCCAGCAGCCTTGTGATATTATTTTTTATTTTTTTATTCACTTCAGTAAAAGTCTGTGATTCATTAAGTGCTTGTCATGTTTTGATACGTGGATCAGGAACTGATCAATAGCTAGCCAAATTTAATAAAAAGGAGCTCTATTCTTGGGAAATGAGCTTGTTACCATGCCAACTATCGATCTTTCCTGACAGGCTCTGTAAGTCACAAAATGGGGTCCTGGTGGGTAGGTTGGTCTCCCTCCCTCCCTGCCTGCCTGCCAGGAACGATGCTGGTTGCGACCTCTGGATTTAAAAGACTTTGGAGACAATGCTTAATTTTCGTGCTGCCCCTGTGTGATACTTTGGCAAAGGTTCTAGATTGCCTGGAGCTAGCAGAAATCATTCAAAGGCTTTATTTTATTTACTGGCTCTAAGGTGGTGGAAATGTAAGAGAAGGAAGCAGAACTCTGGTTCTGCACCAGAGCCTCCCAGGGCAAGGAGGGATGGAGCACAGTCCACATACCCACCTCAACAGTGAACAGTATGCCAGCCACCTCCTGGTCTCTGCTTGCCACCAACACCGCAGTATTGTTAACAGTTGCAATGTTAATGACTTGATGTGAGGCAGATGGTGTTAAAGAGCACCAAAGCCATCCCTCCTTAGTTGGATTTCTTCAGCTGAACATGGTAAGCAGGACAGATTTGCATTCCAAGGAAGAGACATACTTTGTGGAGTTCCACAGGTGCCAGAGTCACTGAGCTTCCAACACTGATCACATGTCCCTAAATGTGATGGGTTGGTGTTGCACCCATTCTGTGTGACAGGAATGATGTTGAAAGATTTGGTAGCAAGAGCTGAATATGGGCAAAGAGGAAGGGGTTTGTCAAATGCAAATAACACATTTCCAAGGATTAATTTGCCTGATCTGTGTGGAATGTTCCTATATTTTTGTTTGTGCTTTCTTACCTTTTTTTTAATCAGAAAGAGGGTAGTCCGGGCTGTCTGCTTCCAGTGTAGGCTGTGCAGGGAGCTGGGCCATGTCCTTTACCCTGCCAGGGGCTGCACAGCAGTCTGGCACAAACTGGGAGCACTTTCCAAGTACAAAATATAACATGAGGTTTGGCTCCATCGTTCTCCTTCAGAGCTTGGTCCAAAACACATCAGCATCAGCAGAAATGGATTTCAGTGGACTCTGTCCCTTTCTCAGTCCAAACCATTTAAACAACATGGCCCACATCCTGCTCTAGGACAGTTAGTGTTTGAGGTTTTAAGAATGGATTATTACTGTGATTTAATCCCATCCTGTTTATCAAACCCTACGCTGCTGCTCACTTCCTTTCCCCACAGTGGGATGGAGGAGAGAACTGGAACGGTAAAAGTGAGAAAACTTGTGGGTTGAGATGAAGACAGTTTAATAGGTAGAAGCAAAACAAAACAAGGAATTAATTCACCACTGCCCATAGACAAGTAGGTATTCAGCCATCTCCAGGAGAGCCAAGCTCCATTGCACATACTTCTGAATACAAGCACCATCGCTCCAAATGCCCCTTCCTTTCTACTTCTTCCCTGAGTTTTATGTGCTGAATGTGATATCATATGGGCTAGAATAAAACCTTTGGTCACTGGAGTCAGCTGTCCTGGCTGTGTTTCCTCCAGGATTCTTGTGCACCCCTAACTGCCCACTGTTGGTCTGGGTTGAGGAGCAGAAAAGGCCTCAACTCTGTGTAAGTTCTGTTTAGTGAGAACAAAAACATCCCCATGATATCAGCACTGCTTTTCAGCACAAATCCAAACCACAGCACCTAGTATGAAGAAATCTTAACTCTGTCCCAGCCAAAATCAGCACACTGAATTGTACTTGGAACAACAAAAGCTTTGTAGGCTTAGAAAGTCCAATTCTGTGCTCACCACAGTGCCTGAGACTTCCACAGAATAGTTTATCCAGCCTCAAGTGAGACAAAGGTAGAATCTAATGTGAAAGATCTCGGTGAAAACACCTGGGGAGAGGGAGTGCAATACAATTCCTTCATGGCTTTTCCAGATTGGGTACTGTAAAGCTTATGATCTGACATGGACATTAGCCCTGTTTAGTGGGGGGTTGAACTCAAGACCTCCAGAGGTCCCTTCCAACCGGTGTATTTCCATTATTTCATCTCACAGATGTGATGCAAGGTCTAACATCAAAATGAATGAGCAACTGGCTTTCTTGGGTGTTCAGACATGGAAGGCAATAAGAGCTGACATCAAAACCTGAATGTTTCACAGAGCTGTTCCTGTATATTAGGTGCCAGAACAGTCCTGGTCCCTCAACTGTGTGAAACAGGTTACTGAACAGTGCTGTTTGCTGCAGCTATCAGAAAGGTTGCCAGCGGCAACTGCTGGCTCTTGGCATTCCTTCTCCTTGGGCTTAGCTCATCCCAAACTCCCCATTTCAATTTTTCCTCTTTCAAAGGTTTTTCTTTAGTGTAAATCAGCATCTCCATAGGGTTCATTAACATGAGTCATTTAATGGAGACATCCTTTCAATATACAACAAAGGTGAAAGTCACCAGTAGGGTTTCATAACCCCTGACCTCCCTCTGTCCCTGCAGTATTTTACAGTGGTGTGGCATGGCAGTGAGTGCTGAGCAGAGACAGGGTGGAGCAGCTCTTTCAGTTAAACACATGCATGTCAAATTGAGCCTAAAATAAAACCCTTTGTAAAATCCACCGAAGGTTGCTTTCGGGAGTGGACTGCTGGATCAGATTCCCTTTGCCTGGGAAGCCTTGCAAGTTTTTAACTCAACACTGACCTCATGTTCTGTTTTGTCTTGCAGTTTGCACTGGGGCCTTGAAGAAGAGATCTGTTGGATGCCAACAGCGGTGTGATGACAGCATGAGAGGGGCCCCTCCAAAAGCCACAGCAGGAGAAGGAAGGCCAGCAGTGCTGTTTGCAGAACCAGAGATGTGGTTCCTGCTGCCACTCCTGCATGCTTAGCCCCTACCCTACTCTGCTGGCCCAGCTTTCCCCTCTTCACCAGGAATGCAAGTAATGGGATAACCAACTTAGAATCATTTTTGTTTGAAAAGACGGTCAAGATCATCAAGTCCAACCATTGACCTAACGCCACTAAGCCCACCAGTAAACCATGTCCTTAATCTTCGCAACTTTTAGACATATCCAGGGATAAGGATTCACCTCTTGCTTGGCAGAGAAAGGTGCCAAAAGACAAGCCCAGCTTGCTAGCAGGCGGCTGACTTCCTACTACTCCACATTCAGCACAAACCTGAGCAAAGGGTGCCAGAGGGTTTGTGTTTTCCTCTACTCAGAGATCCTGCTCTGCAGTTCTTTAAGATGGATCAACAACTCTACATCGCAACATGATTTGGCTGCAAGTTTTGCTGAAATGGTATCATCGCAGCAAGCTCATGGTATGCTGCTCCTCTCTGCCTAACGTATGAATGTACAGAGAAAGTTTTATGGGCAAGATAATGTGTTTTGGCTGCAAGAAATAGTTGTGTTCTTCCTATAGGACAAAAATTTAATTTTGCTCTGAATTCCACTATAAGCAGACAGTCCTCCATGTATATCCTGGATAATAAATCAAACCAACATGAAGTCTCATTGCACAGAACTGAAGTGGTTTCTTAAAGCAAATTTGGCAGAAAAGTAGTCATCCTCATAAAAATCCAGTTCACTCTCCATATGCAGAACACCACCAACTCTGCTAAATTCTGCAGACAGAAACAAAAGATCATTTTGTGAAAAACAGAGAGAAATCTGTGAGCTCTTGCAATGCTGTTACCAAAATCACATGTAACTTTGTCAGAGAAATCACTCCATGAGTTCTCTTTGATTCCTGCTTTTGCAGTGCCCAGGTA
The DNA here is from genome assembly GCA_013397515.1 of Upupa epops. Lineage (NCBI taxonomy): Eukaryota > Metazoa > Chordata > Aves > Bucerotiformes > Upupidae > Upupa > Upupa epops. The sequence goes on along the minus strand of VZRI01011004.1, from coordinate 107,380 downwards.
CTCAAATATCACAAGAGCCATTAGTTTGGCTTCACATAAAAATAAGGTCATGCTTCATCTTCCTTTTCCTCTTTCTTCTGGCCTCCTCAGCTAAATTTGTAATTTTTTCTTAGTATTGGTGGGTTTTTTTCAATCTTCCTTTCTAGTTTCTATTTCTATCGTGCAAACATGCCATGGCAAAGCGATGTAAGCAATGCATAATATATTTGCAGTAATGTATGATTCATTTACTAGCTTTCATAATTAATGAGGCTGTGTTTTACACACACAGTACTTCCTGCATGAATTTTATGATGTGAACACTCTTCAAAATCTAATAAAATGTAATCCATTAAAAACAATAGTACTACTCCCGTTATGACATTTGCATGCAGTTCTGCAGAAACTGCAGAAGGAACTTTGTGCAGACTTTATATTCTAAACCCCAGTTTTATGCTGCTGTTTTATACAGCTCCTAATTTTGAAGGTGAAATTTATTATAATAGAGTTATATTATTATAGTGATACCACTCAAGTAGTTTTTTGATTTTGCTGACTGGAGTTCACTAATAAATACAAAGTTATGAAGAAGCATACAAACTATACAGTATCACAGTAATGATGAGGCTGGAGAAGACCTTAAAGATCATCCAGTCCAACCTAAAACCAACCAAGTAAACCTAAACATCTGACATCTAGATCATGCCACTCAGCACTTCATCCAGTCTAACCTTAAACACCTCCAGAGACTGCGACTCAACCACCTCTGTGGGCAGTCCATTCCAAAATCGGATCACTCAGTAAAAAACCTTTTCCTAATGTCAAGTCTAAACCTCCCCCGATGGAGCCTAAGACTGTGACCCCTTGTCCTGTCTCCAGTGTCCAGGGAGAAAAGACTGACCCCTGCCTGACCATAACTACCTTTTAGGTAGTTATAGACAGTGATAAGGTCACCCCTGAGCCTCCTCTTTTTCAGGCTAAACAGACCCAGCTCCATCAGCCCCTCTTCGTAGGGCTTACCTTCCAGGCCCTTTACCATTCTAGTTGCTCTTCTCTGGACTCGTTCCAGCACCTCGACATCCTTCCTAAACTGAG
>VZRI01011004.1:0-92628 GCA_013397515.1 Upupa epops | reverse complement strand
GGGGGTGTGGGGGGGTGTGTGTGTGCTTGCCTCGCCGCCTGCTCGCAGCGGGGAGGTCGGTGTGGGGTGTGGGGGTGCATTTTGGGGTAGTTTTGTAGTTTCGGGGGGGCGGACGGGAAGCGGGAGGGAAGAGCAGGCTGCTGCTGCCGCCGCCGCCGCGCCGACGGCCCCGCGCCCATGACGATGCTGCTGGACGGAGGGCCACAGTTCCCGGCTCTGGGAGTGGGCGGCTTCGCTGCTCCCCGCCACCACGAGATGCCGGCCCGCGACGCTGCCGCCGCGGGCATGGGGCTGGGTCCCTTCGGGGATTCCTCTCATGCTGCCGCCGCCTTCAAACTGAACGCGGCTCCGCACGACCTCGCCGCCGGGCAGAGTTCTGCGTTCACGCCACAGGCGCCAGGCTACGCCAGCGCCCTCGGCCACCACCACCATCACCATCACCATCACGGCGGCCAGGTGCCCTCCTACGGAGGGGCCGCCGCCTTCAACTCCACCCGCGACTTTCTCTTCCGCAACCGCGGCTCCGGCATCGCGGACGCTGCCTCAGGCACGACGCAGCACGGACTGTTCGCCGGCTCCCCCGGCGGCTTGCACGGCCCCGGCGGCATCCCGGACACCCCGAGCTATCTGCTCTTCCCAGGGCTCCATGAGCAGAGCCCGAGTCACACGTCCCCCAACGGGCATGTGGACAATGGGCAGATGCACCTGGGGCTGCGCGGAGACCTCTTCGGGCGACCGGATCCCTACCGGGCCGTCTCCAGCCCCCGCACGGACCCTTACGCCGGAGCCCAGTTCCACAACTACAATCACATGAACATGAATATGGGCATGAACGTAGCGGCCCACCACCACCATCATCACCACCACGGCCCTGGCGCTTTCTTTCGGTACATGCGCCAGCCCATCAAGCAAGAATTGTCCTGCAAGTGGCTCGACGAGAGCCAACTCAGCCGGCCCAAGAAGAGCTGCGACAGGACTTTCAGCACCATGCACGAACTGGTGACCCATGTCACCATGGAACACGTCGGGGGTCCGGAGCAGAATAATCACATCTGCTACTGGGACGAGTGTCCTCGGGAAGGCAAGTCCTTCAAAGCGAAATACAAACTGGTGAACCACATTCGAGTGCACACTGGGGAGAAGCCTTTCCCTTGCCCCTTCCCTGGCTGCGGCAAGATCTTTGCCCGCTCCGAGAACCTCAAGATTCACAAGCGGACGCACACAGGTAAGACACGGGATCCCCCCCTTCCCGGGGCAACATGGTTCCGCGGGGATCCGAGGGGCTGAGAGAACGGACCAGCGGCGTCCCGGAGCGAGCGGAGGGAAAGCTCTGCCGCCGCTTTCGGCCCCCTACGCGCCTCTGCGGAGACAACCATAGAAATGTTAATGAAATCTCGTTTTCGGTGACTTCCGCTCCTTTTTAATTTTATTTTTGTAGTCCTAATTGGCTTTTCTCCTCATTAAACCAGAGGTCTTTTTGTCAAAGTATTTTTATTTGCAGTCCAGTCTTCTCTTCGGCCCTCCGCACATATGAAGGGAACGGAGCGGGGATGACAGGAAACAAACGGTTTTTTGCTCGTATATTCCAGTGCGTCTTGTAAAAGTGTCCGAGCCGCGGAATTTATCTCGCGTTCTCTTCCTCCGCACTAGCCCCGCCGCCATCCCTTCCAGAATCAAACGCGGGCCTGAAGGGAGGACAATTATAAGTAAGAAAGTCTGACCCGAATTTATCTGACACGTATCAAACCCTGGTGCCCATCTACCCCTTTTTCTTTTTTTTGTTTTTTAATTTATTTTTGTGTGATGCTTGTGCATCCCCAAGGTACGGCGAGCGGGGCAGAGATTGTTCCGGGAGGAGGCAGACAGGGATGGAGAGGGGAATGGTCCTCTTTTACCCTCTCTGAATTTCGCAGGTGAGAAGCCCTTCAAGTGCGAGTTTGAGGGCTGCGACAGGCGCTTCGCCAACAGCAGCGACAGGAAGAAACACATGCACGTCCACACCTCGGACAAGCCCTACATCTGCAAGGTGTGCGACAAATCCTACACCCACCCCAGCTCACTTAGGAAACACATGAAGGTAAAACACCACTGTGCCCCAGCCCTTTCTTCCCTGAGCAGGGATGCTCAGTAGTTCCTATTCCCAGGGCCGGGCAGAGCTGAGTGGTGCCAGCCGCAGCGCTCCCGGCATGGCCCAAGCAGTCCCCGATGTCTGTCTAGGCCGTGGCTGGAGCACAGCCCAGAGAAATGGCGTAGTTTCATTTTGTGCTGAAACCAGTGCAATTGCTGCCCAGTTTCCAGTGTGGCTTGGTGCTGGAGGGCTGGGCAAATGCAGCCTGGCCTGTGGCTGCAGCTCCCTATGCCGGGACACTGCAACCCCACACAGCGTGATGATACAGTGAAGTGGCCAGAAGCAGAGGCAGCCGTTTGCCACTCTGGTGCTCAGGGTGGCCAGAAAGGCACGAACAGCCTTCTGGTCAGGCTGAGGCTGAGCTGCTAGACCCCAGTGTCACTCCTGCTTTGAGGGGGAGCATCCTAGTCTGGCTCAGTGGGGTGGTGGGGACCCCGAGCTTGCTCCCATCTGTGCCTCTTGGTTTTAGGTGCACGAATCCCAAGGGTCCGACTCTTCCCCTGCAGCCAGTTCGGGGTACGAGTCCTCCACCCCCCCTGCAGTGGGCTCCGCTGGCACTAAGGACTCCACTAAAACACCGCCGGCCACGCTTCAGAGTAACCCCGGCCACAACCCTGGACTGCCCCCCAATTTTAATGAATGGTATGTGTGAAGGCAGCTGCTGCCCGGCCAGAGACTGGACCAAATACGTTGGGAACAAGGCAAAAAAGAGGACAAACCAAGCCAATGCAGCTTGCTCCCATGGAAATGGAGTTTCCACACCGACGACCGCATAGGGCTACACTTAGTTAACTGCCAGGATCCAGAGGGGAGGGGGTTGTCTTTTATTATTATATTATAATTATTACTATTTTTTGCAAGCCCAGAAGCAGGACTAGCCATGTCCTTTTCTCAGGATTGGATTTCTTTTGTTTTGGTTTTTTTTTTGTTTTGTTGTCATTTTTTGCAGTCGTTTCTATGATAATTTTTTTCCTCCCTGCCCCATTCCCTCTTCTTCTGATTGCCCACCTTTAAAAAAAAAATTATTAATTTGTTTTGGTTTTACTTATTTTGGTGGGATGTTGACATGAGGATGAAAATTCTCTTTCGCCTTAGTGGTGATTGTTTAAACTTACAGTCTTAAACCGTGCCAAAGTCCTGTTATGTCTTGAACTTTCCTCTCTAGTTCTTCTGCTGCTTCTTTGCTCTCCTTCTTTCTTCTTCTCTCTCTCCAAGCATTACACTTGTGAATGTATTCTCGTCTGATGGGGTCGGTCAGTATTTTTCAGGATGAGGATGTGGTGTTTATTCTACCCAGATTGTGACGTTTAGTATAACAGTTGCCTTTTTGTAATAACTTTTTTTGTAAATACATATTCATGATGCCATATTTATCGTTCGTAATTTAATTATTGATACAAAGTGCCGGGAACTGAACAATATTTATGGGGGAGAAAAAATTGTTTTCTAACAAAAAAAAAATACAAACAGCAAAAAGAAAAAAAAATTCCAACTGTACAGCTTTTGGTTATAACTGCTTTAGCATTAAAAGTTTATTGTTTTGGAAAGAGAAGTTTTTGGCCTCCTCCGGGGACGTGGCAGCCGCTGGCTCTGTCACCACCCCAGTTCGGTGTCGCCGCCNGACGGTGAGTATCGCGGGACTGCGGGGCCAAGCAGCCGGGCAGGACCGCCCCGCCGTCACAGGGCTGCTTCTCTGGGGGACCCCGGAGCGTCTTCGCGGCGCGTCGGACTTTCTCCATTATTGTCTGGGGTTGTTTTGTTTCTTCTTTTGTTTTTTGGGTTTTGGGTTTTTTTTTAATTTTATTTCTGACTAGGATAAGGAAAAGGCGCCCTGTCCGCAGGTTGAGCAGAGTCGTCTCACGGGAGAAACGTTTCAGACACCCCTCAGGAGCCCCAGGCAGCCAGCACAAGGTGGAACTCAGCAGCCCCCAGCAAAATATCGTGTCACTCAGAAGCTGGGAGGGAGATGTCTGTGGTCCTGTGCAGCGCGGTCGGAGCTCCCCTCCAGCCCAGGCGACAGGCTTAGCTGCCGTACCCTCCCTTATGCTGCTGGGATCTCACCGTGTGTTGACCCCAGCTCCAGGAGCCGGAAGGGACCCACACCACAGGCCACTGGCTCTGCTGATAGGGAGAGACCCCAGGAGGGTCCATCTTGAACCTGACTTGGGGCACTGCAGCAGAGTGAGGAGGTCCGTCCCCTCCAGCCTGCTGCAGGGTCTGTCTGGGTGGGCAACCCTGCGAACTTTGCATGCTTAAAAAAAAATAAGTTTAAACAAATCTACCCTCTCCTTGCTCAAAAAAAAAAGTCATCAGGCAGAAACAAGGTGGATCTCAGCCTCTGTGGATGCATATCTGAAAAAAAAATATCCCAAACCTAGAGCAGGCAGGTTTTTCATCCTGGCCCCTTAAAATATTTCCCTTCAAGGGTGCTCGCCTTCCTTCATGCTGTGAGTCTTTCTCTCACTGTGCGTAGAGACGAGTCCAGGGCTGGACACCAAGAACTGCTGGTCCGGGCACTTCCTGGGGCTAGTGGAGCAACTCTGCACCGTGACAGGCAAGAAGGAGCGGAGCTGCCAGGGGCTGTTGGGCTTTCCTTGGATATCTACCTGAGTTGTGTCTGCATCACTCCAGACTGCGCCGGGCTTGGAAATACACTGGTAGGCTTGGTTTTGTTACTGTGTTGGTTGGAACTGGGGAGGCGTGGGGTGTGCAGGGCTCTACGGGTGTGCAGGGCTGGGTGGCGGGATGGGTGCTGTGTAGCTATCTGCTGCTGTTTGCCTTCAAAAAATGTCAGAGGTGGCTCTGCTGTGGCCGGAGTTGTCCAGTTTGGTGACCTCCAGCCAGGCGCAGTTGGGAGGATGCTGCAGCATCTCTGGTCCTCAGAGGAGCAGTCCCACTATGGGCAGAGTAGGGGGGCCCTCCCCACTTCTGCAGGGGCTCCGGCTGGTCCCTGGGATCCTCAGGCCATGCTGGCATACCTAACCTCCCCTCTGCTCTCCACAGATGCTTTTGTGGGCTAGCAGCACAGCCCCAGTGGTTTTTATAGCTCCAACTTTAACCCAGCATCCTGCATCGTTTGACTTCCCCAGGGTGGCCAGCTGGTCCCACACTGAGGCCTTTCTAGCCAGGCAGGGCTTCATCCAGTATGGAGATGGGGAGACCAGGCAGACTTACCTGCACTCCACTAAATGTCAGGGGATCTCGTTACCCACGTTGCACTACCCTAACCCCCCCCAAAATGGGCCATGGACGGGGCAGGGGCGCCTGATGTGTGTGTATGTTTCAGGATGAATGGGGTTGGCAAATGTGGAAAAAGGTCTGAGGACCTGTTTGGCTGTGAAATGTTTGCAGAGTATGGGGTTCAGCACCAGTACTGTGAGGGGAAAAAGGAGGGTTTTGTTCCTCCAGCACCCACACTGTACTGGTGGGCACTGCTCTCTGTGTGGTGCCTTTGCTTCACTGGCTGTTGCTGGCCTGGAGACCTGTGGGGTGAAAGCCAGGGAAGAGATATCTCTCTGCCTGCTGCTGTGTCCTCAGCTCTCATAAATGAATGAAGAGTTTTCCTGTAGAAAGAAGCCAGAAGGCTCTGTTCCTTGCCTTTGCTCATTGCAGGGAAGTGGCAAGAGTCCTAAAGCAGGAAAGATCTTTCTTTTTCCCTGAATTCTTAGGCTGATTTTGTGAGTTGGGGTGAGACAGCTCATGATATTCAAGGCCACCGTCTGGCAGTGGAGACCTGCAGGTGTTCCCTGTGCTCAGCTTGGGCAAAACCATTATAGAGTCGGCTGGAGCAGGATGACGCTGGCAGAGCAGGTGCTGTGTTAGCTCAGCTCTTAGGGTCTTTAATAATGGGTCTAGTGTGGGATCCCAGAAGGGTCCCAGGACTTTTCACAAAAAGGGGATGTATTCTGCTGTACTCTCCCAGGCTGGCAGCTCTGTTGAAGTGGCTGTGCTTGCTTTTATGAGCGGGATTAGGTGGATTTGTCCCCAAATAAACAGAACTCAGAATGGTTTTCTAAAAGAGGCAATGTTGATTCCTTGTGCTATGAAGAGCCTAGACAGAGGCAGGCAATGAGCTGGAGCCATTCCTTCTCTACCACACTTTATGAGCCATGAATATTTGGATTCCCTCGGTGTCATTGTTTTTTTGCATATCTCTCACTGTGTCTGGTGTAAGCCTAGGAAAGGAATTTATTTTTTTTTCAAGCTCTGTGTGCCATAGCAGCTAGTGGTTGCGCACAATGTGAAGGCAGATTAATGAAGGCATTTGACCAGGTTGTGTCTGCACTATGGCATGAAGAAATAACCTCCTACAGAAACTGTTAGATGTAAAACTCTGAAGATGTAGAATACGGTATGTAGTATCATATATTGGCTTTTGTGTTTTTTTAATATAACATGCCTAGATTACAAGCACCACACGCTAACACCAGGGCTTTCAGCTGAGCCTAACTTTCCTGTCCATTTGATAAACCACCCGTGTTATTTATGCAGTTAATAGGATCAACCAATACAGGAAATATCTCTGCGGAGATCATCTCTTGTTTTGGAGAGGTGAAAGTCTAGAGAATGCCTTAACTTCTTTGCAAAAATGAAATTTTACTGTGGTGTGTGCAGAAATAATCTGTATGGTACAGACGAATCCATACATCCCCTGAACTCAGAAGTTCTGTTAACCTTGCTGTGCTGTTTGTATGAGTTAAAAATATAATTCATGTCTTGCAAATGCCTGCTCACCTGAACCTGACTGAAGGAAGTAAAAATTGGTGTGTAAGAGCTAATGATGCTGAGTGAGAATGGCAAAACAAGGCCCTACTCTGCGGATTTGGTAGGAGACCATTTGGGATGGCTTACAGACATCTGTTCTGGTCTAGCCATGGAAAAACCCTCGGTAGAATCTGCGGGGAGGCAGATTTCTAAGAAGGCATGGATATATTTAAATATTAAGGTGCTAATTTTTACTATCTGCAAAGAAGGTTATGAGCTGTGTAGGCTTTCCTTTAGCTGATGCTTTGGTAATGTTTCTCCATTTAAAATATTTGTATGAAAAGAAACTTTAATAATAAAAGGGCTGGGGAAAATAAAGAGTTTAGCTGAATGTTTTGTTTTGGCAACTTGTTCAATGGTAGCACGTTTGAAATTGCCAAAGCTTGACTTTGAAATGGTTGAATGGGTGATATGTGAAGCTTCATTAGGGGAAGATTCAGTCCCCACACAGGGGATTCCACACGGGGGATTCGTGCCTATGCCCGAGCTGGGCTGGGTGGCCTGACCCAGGATGCCAGGAAACTCCTCCGTGACGGGGAAAAGTCGTCACCAGTGGTCCTGTTGGCTGAGAAGAGGCTGGGGAAGCTGGAGAGGTTTAATGGCCCAGAAGTATAAAGGATATGTATTGAATAGGGTCATTTCTATGGTTTTGTCCTTTTTCAGAGCATAGAATAATCGTGGTTTGTGCCTGCAGATAGGAAATGGCTCTTAGGAAGGTTTTCTGGGTGCTTCACACAGCAGAGCAACAGGCTGAGCAAAGATCCCAAAATTTTTGGGGAGATTGTAGCCCTGGCTTTCCACATTTCCATCTCTGATCAGAAACCTGCCTCTGTGGGCAGAAGAAAAGTAGAATATTGGCAAGATTTAGTATTGGGTGGAAAGAAGTGTTTTGCTATGCCTTGGAAGGGCTGTGGCTGGGCAGGTGCAGGGCTGTCACTGCTCCTGGGAGTCAGGGTTCGGAGCAGAAAGGAGTGTTGTGTTTTATTCACAGGCTGGGGGCCGTTAGCTGGCCAAAGTCACAGCAGGGTAGAAAACATGAGGAGTTTGGTTTCTACTCACCATGGGCTCATTGCATTTTTGTGCCACGGAGAATAAGCACTTTGGAAAATACAGCTACAGCCAGAAAGGCTGAGGTTGAATCAGCAGATAGTATTTATTTGAAATAAAATTATCTGCATATTTAAACAATTTTTAGTTGCTTTCAGATTCATTAATCGCATACAAAATCTTGTTCTTTTTTTTTAAGTGTGTTTGTTGATTTAGGTAGTTTACATAGCATAATTCTTATATTGTTTGGAGCAAGTAAATAATGCTTTTGGTTTTGTTTGCTTTTTTCCTCATTTTCATTTGTTTTGTCTGTTTTATCACTTGTGTTAGTAGAATGCAGTTGAATTTAGGGTTTCTACCAAGGTACTGTGTTCTTACTGAAAATAAACCTTCCTTTTGTTTACACTTATTCTATTAAATCCACGGACTTGGGTTTTTTCGTAATTATTAGTATCCACAAGAAAAACTTAAAACTCGTGCTGAGATTGCTAAGAGAAAATCTTAACTATAGGAAAAATCTGAATTTGGATTCAAATACTATCTTTAATTAAAAAGAAAATCTCCACGCACACATTATGTGACTAAAGTTCCTGCGCTGCATGCAGAGTTTGGAGGACTGGGTTGTTCACTGGCTTAAAGGCTCCTGGTGCTGGAGAGCACAGATATTCCTCAGAATATTATTTTATTTCATAATATTTTTTCTTACTAGAAAGAAGGTGCTGTGTGAACTCACTGAAATGATCAATCATAAATAATTAAAAATTGTGTTTGGGGCATCCCCGGTATGGACTTGCTTAATATGACAAGATTCAGAAAGAAAATTAAAGTGGATAATATTTTTTCCTAGTACTTCTCCAGTGTTATGAATCTCACTGGCTAGATTTCCTTTTTCTTTTTCTTTTTGGTTTTTTTTTGGGTTTTTTTTTTTGGTAACAGATGTAAGGCCAAAGGGTTTTCAAGTGAAACTCGAGTTTTCATGTAATTGCCTGATTCTGGAGCTTGACACATTTATTTTAATTAGGCAATTGATAATATTGATAGAATTGGCAATGCTGCAGCAGTAAACTATATATTTAATTTTTAATCTTGGCCTGCAGACATACTTTAAAATATTGCAGTTAAGTGGAGCAATTTGCTTTAATGACTTTGCACCTTTCTTTTTATTTTTAAAATGGGAGGCCAACACGATGTTGCAATCTGCTACTTTTTTGTCTTTCCGTCTCGTTCTTTGCTGATGCAGAAGGTGGCAAGCAGAGGACAGGAGCTGAAATTGTGCTGATCATTGTAGCTTTGACAGGATGCTAGATTGAGATTAAAATAAAAATGCCCTATTGGCATTTATTTTATATTGCTGAGGACTTGATTTCAGAGGAGTTCCCTGACCCTTTAAAAAAATATTAAATTGGAGATGTTAAAGGAAACAAAAGAAAATGCAAAAAAGCCTCAAAAGACCTGCCTACCCATTAGTCCCCTTTTGAAATTACAAGGTGACACAGGCCAGTTTAAGAATGATGATTTGATAAAGAACTGGTGCATCCTGCCCTGGGTCCCTGTCTGAGCTCTATGAGCCTTGCTTGCAGCCGTGGTTTTCCCATATGTTTAATACACCTGAATAGATCATGTAAACTGTATCACAGTGTCTGTAATCAGAGGACAGAGGAGAATACGGTAGGCTGACATCTGGCTCTGCTCAGCATAGTAATCCCAGTTTCAGCCTGTGGCCACTTGATCAGCTTTTTAGAAATTTATAACACAAGCTAGAGCAACCACGGTATCAAAGCAAAATTCTTTGTTGTCATTTCATTTTCATCCAAGCTAGGGGGGAAGAAAAGAAGTGTTCTAGTGAGAACAACAGTTTGCATCAGTTTCATGGTTTTATTACCCTTTTATTCCTAGATTTCATTTTTCTGCTATAAGTTAAGAAATAGTTTCCTTCCTGACTAAACATAAACTGCAATGAAAGAATTGAGCCAGCATAAAAGTTCACAATCACACCTGCGTCAGTGAAAAATTGATGTCCTGAAAATGTATTTTCTTCATTTCCCTAGATTTCTATTCTTAATCTTGGACAGTCTTTTACATAAAAGCTACTCATCAGTGCCTCAGCATGAGTAAATCATGCCTGGCCGAGAAGCTGACGCAAGGAAAGGGGCATTGGAGAAATACTGTGTTTCATAAACACAATCACTGGAGCATTAGGAGAGCAAACATGTGGTTTTATGAACATAGTTATAAATATTTAAACATGCAAAATGAAAATGTTGCTAAATGTCTGGTTTTCATTATCTTTCGATGAACATTTTCATTCTTGGAAGAGTTGCGAGCTGTCTGCAGAGAACGATCACCACCCCCTCCCTGGGATGAATGATGTGCAACGCGAAAACGTGTTAAAATGCACAGTTGTTTGTAACATCTTCTACCAAAGTGGAAGACATTCTACCAAATTTGGTATTCTACTGAATCGCAAAGTATTCTTGCCCAACAAACAGGCAACCATCCCGTTTCTGTCAGCAACTTGCTTGCTAGATGTTATGAAAAATCTAAGGACGATTTGGAAAAAATAAGATGTCACTCGGCATGTTTGGAGTCGTGTCCTGCCATCTCTTCTGCGGCATAATTCCTACAGAAGTCAACGCGAGATGTGGCTGCTGATTTTATCATTATTAACGTATTATTTTGAAGTGTCAACAAGTGTTGGAAGGTTCTGTGTGCCTCTGTGGAAGGGCTGGGAAGCTGCAGGAGGAAGTTTGGGATGGGAAGCCTAAGGTCTGCCCCGTGGCCGGGCTCTGGCAGCGGGTGCGTGGCTGTGCCTTTAAATAGGATGGGAGAAGGCAGCGGCAGATACAGGTTGTGCAGTTCAGCTTGTGTGAGGGGAGGCCTGTGAGAAAGCAGAGGCCATGCTGTGCATCACTGTTCATAATAAGGCAGGTGTCTGATCCCTTGGATCTTGCATAGTCAGCCGTCTCCTCTGGCTTTAGCAATGCCCCCATCAATGCATGCTCACGATGCTCTGACCATGCCGTGTATGTCAGAAAGAAGATGCCAAATGATTTATTGATTTATTTATTTAATGCAATGGGGAAACCCATTTAATATTAGTGGCATATTTAATCTTGACTGTTGTGAGTTGCTGCTGTGCTCAGTGGAGGCACAGCATTCGGCTCTGCAGAGGCACAGCATCCCGTGTGCTGGCACACAGGCACGCACGCGCCTGCTGTTTGCTATTCCTCTTGCAGTTGCTTCCACTAATAAATCTGCACTTGCTGTAGCCAGGATAGAAATCTTTAAGACAAAAGACTTGAATGGGCACTTTTTTATTGCTGTGATAGAGTAGAAGGCCCCAAGCTGAGGGCTAGTGCATGCATGAATGCTGCTCTGCTCGGCGTGGTACTGTCTCCTGCAAGCACTGTACCAGTACTAAGGGAGAGGGCCCCAAGGCTGGTATTTCTCCATTTCAATTCTTGCAAATCCCAAAGAAATGATGGCTGAAAGAAGTAAACTTGAAGGAGCGTGTGGAAGGGCAGGCTGTCGGGCAAAGCAGGGGATGCCTGGGAGGGCAGAGCACAAACGTGGGAATGAGGAACGGAGGAACAAAAGAGTTGTGGGTTGGCGAAGGAGGAATAGGGGAGTGAAAGGCAGCCAGGCTGGTGCAGCAGCAAGGAGCTGCTCCTTGTCCCTGTGTGTGAATACATCCAGCTGAGCCTTTTGCATTTGCAGGCTGTTCAGGCAGAGGCCCCACAAAAGTGTGTGTCTCTGGAGCCAGTGCACAGGGTTTGCCCTGTGGAAAGCCTGGTGTGGTGCCTGGGGTGAGATACCCTCCAGGCTATGCAAGTTTTGGCTCTTGCCATCATGCTGTGCATGGCTGTTGTCCAGGTGCAGTGTGTGGGTATTGCTAAAGCCTCTCTTGAGCTGGAGCTTTGGGGTGCGGCTGGATGCAGGGCCTATTGGCAATTTGGACCAGAGCTGAAAGGGCAAAGGGAGCAGTCTGACTTTCTGCAGGCATCTTTGCACCCATCAAGCTCAGGAGTGGAGAGACTCTCAGGGAGGTGTTGTTGCCCTCCTGCTCCCCACAGCCCCAAACACCTCACCCCCCTTCCCCTCCGTTCTTGGAGGCCACAGCCTGGGCAGAGGGACTGGTTTCTCAGCAGCAGGCGCGATGGTGCTGCTCTCCATCCGCTTACGTCAATGCAGACCTTTCCACGGACTCCAGTCTGGGTTGGATGAAGCCTTGCATGATTGTGGCCCCTGTGCATTTCAAAACTGTGTTAATCTATATCTGGATCCCAATGGGGGCACTCGGGATGAGCTGAGCTCAAACAATCCTTGGCAGGAGGGACAGACTGGAGTTGGCAAGGAGTTTTGTTCCATTATTGGTTACTCAGAGGAAGGAATGTACGCACCAGTTTAATATATGACAACTTGAGGTCTGTCATCTTCAGCATATTAGAAAAGCCTCATTTTTAACAAATCCCAGAGTGTTTACTAGGCATTGTGCCGCAGCTGGGTTGAAGCTGCATGCTGGTCATGGACAGAGGCATGGGGCCTTTCCCCTTTCTCTTTAGGGACTGAGCAACTTCTTCCACTGTGGGGCCAGCCCCATGGGAACAAGTGGGAGACCCCTGGGCTGCTCATCTCCTGCTCCTCTCTGCCTCCATCAACAGGACAGATGGAAATACCAGTGCAGAAAGAAGCAGTAGCAATGCAGCCTGTAGAGCGAACCATGCTGAAAGCTTTTCCTGGCTGCATGTCCTCAGCAAGTTTAGCCAGGAGTTATTTACCAAACTGTGCCTCTCTGCACTAAAATCTTCAGAATACTTCCCGAAGACCCTGAGAGAGATTTAATAGTCTCTGTCAGATTGCCATTTCCTCTAGTGAGAAATCCAGATCAGTGCTTCTGTTGGAAATTGCCTTGTGTAAAGTCATCCTTTGCTTTCTCACTCTGGTTTTCTGAGGTAAGAAAATTTAACCTTGTAAACATTTTTCAAAGATACTATCTAAGCTTGTTGTATCAAGACCAAGAAATTCTGTCCAGGTAACCTAGAAACAGGGTGGTAGAAACATGTTTGGATTTTTTGCTTCGCTTTGTTTTTGCTTTAAAGGTGGGGTAAAGTTTTAAAAATAGCTTTCTCTCTTTTTACCAGCATTATTTGTATTTTCATCAACCAGCAAACCACTCGGGTACTTAACAAAGTGTTCCCTTCAACAACATCCCCGTGAAGAGAAAGCCAAAATATTCAGCACAAGGAATAGGTGTCAGCCTTAGGCAGGTGACTGTCTTTCTAGGTAATCTAATGCCATTTCAATATCTTGCTTTTAAAGCAGCTCAGAGAACAGTTTGATGGACAAGGCATTGATGCTCATGAGCCTGAGTTCAGTTGTTAGGAGTATGTCAGAAATTATTTTTCACAGGCAGCTGTACATGGAGTGTCAGCTCCCATTAAGTGCAGTGGGGGCTCTGAGGTTCAGTGCTAGCACGCTGTATATTTGTAGCCTTTGGTTTGCTTCTGCGGCAACAAAACCAGGCGGCCTTTGGTTAACTTCTGACCATTGACATATTAAATGAAGATGAACATTTGAGCAACATCAGTGATTTCAATTGACTCATCAATTGCCATTGCGTAGCAGTCCTCGTGTTTCACTTTGGTAACAAGCTGATCTGCCACATCTGATGCCAGCAATTCAGTCCTTCAAACAAATGACATGTTTGATAAAGAAATCTTTTAAAATTCATTATGCACTTTGGCTTTTGTCTTTCCTTTTAATACAGCATCTGTTGCAGCCGGGATACATTCCTTGATCGTTTCAGAGTCTGCAATTATTTTTATGCCTGCCCAGTGTCCCAGAGATGTGAAGTGGAGCTGCCATGCTATGCTGCTGAGCCCTGAAACTCTACACAGACTTTCAATTTAATCTCTTGGAACAGACTGCATTAAAGTAGTTTCATCAGTGCACACTTGTGATAAAAAGGCGACATGAAGACAGTGAACTAAAGGGCCCTGCTTTTTTCTGGGAAGAAAATAGGATATCTGTCCCTTCGTTTGTTTCATGGATTCTTCGCACAGCTGTTTAAATTCAGCAGAAAGCTTTGAATGTCTAAACTTTATCCCGAGCATTTTTTCACCGCTGGAAAGGAATACAGTTAAGGGTTTCAAGGGGACTTTTATAGAAAACGCAATAAGCAATGGTAATGATTTGAGATGGGGTCATATGTTTTTCCATATACAGCCAGTACAGAAACAAATAGAGGACTCGAGGAGAAATGATCTGCAGCAATCTGCTCTTCTGTGGCTCATGGTAATCCTGTACTTCTGTAGCCCCTCCAAAAACAGGCAGAAGGATCACAGGGACTTTAAACAGAAGTACCTACATGTGCCTTTGTCCATCCTAGAGCCCCATGAAAAGCTGGTACTGGAAGCAATGACAAACTTCTTCAGCACATCAGCACTACTGGTCCTCACTTGGCCTGTTACTGAAAATGCATCGAGCAGATATATGGGTCAGACTGATAAATGCGTAGACATGGAGTGTCAGGAAACCTTTTTGTCAACTTGGTACCGTTTAGTATATGTGTCCTCAAGTTCAAAGCAATCCTGGCCTCTGACTTGTGATATTTTCTGCCCTTTCCCCTTTCTGTTGGCTCAGACTTCTTCCCTTTGAGGTCAACATCAAAATAAAGATGTATGTTTCTTCAGCCTGACCATGGCTCTGACTCTTTAGATCAGCAATTCCTAGTGTCCATATGTCTTCCCATCTGTCAACTGGCATTTGAAGCCAATCTGCTCCTCTATTCTTTCAGACAAGTGTGAGAATCAGGGGTTTCTTTAATGACGGTTTCAGGCCTTAAAGCATTTGCTAAGATACTACCTATTAAGATCCCTTGATGGCACCTTGAATAGAGATCAAAAGCAACTGGGTTCACTCCTCAGATCTAATTCAGTCAGTCAGTTCAGGGCATTGAGAAAGGGGTGGGGAGGGCTCGGAAGGGCACAGTGCTCCTGCAGTTAGGAGATAGTCCTGGGAAGTCTGAGCCCTGGCTTTGGGGAGTGATGAACAAGAGTTCAGCTCAGTCCCTCCCATAGCAGTTGTTCTCAAACTGTCTGGGCAACATGCATTTGAAAAGCAGGTCTATATGAAGTCGGTTAGTGGCTTTGCTTGCACCATGCTGTGGTCAGAGCCTTTTGGATCTGAGCTGCGCTTGGCTCAGACAAGCACTTCTTGGTGCTGCACTTGTGCCTGTGACTCTGCTCCTTCGGCTGGGGGATTTTCTGAAACATTTCTGCAGTGCAAGATTGTAAACAAGAATCTTTGTGCACAAAACACTCTTCTTGTAATAATTATTAACAGATAATAATTTGTCTCTTGTGCTTTGTAGTGCTGTTAATAATGGGAATGTGTCCTGCTTCGCCACTTAGACTGCATGAAGGGTACTACCACAGCAAAACAGATACTCTTTCTGAGGGCACCATTCAACTTGCAAACTTCCCTTGCTGCAAAGCAACTTGCAACTTGCTGCAAAGCCCTTGCAATATTTGGGGAGGTGCTTGCTCTAGTGGTGAATTTCTCCAAGTGAACGTCATAGAAGAATCAGTGGGAAGTTGTGGCCATTAATGTAAGTGCAAAGCCAGAAACTTGAAGCCTGTTGTCTATGGGAGCTGGAAAGCCCAGGGGTGCTCACTGCATGAAGGGTGGAGGATATTCCCCAGGGAGTCTGCACAGGCAGTACTAGCAAACACTGCTGTTTGTTTATGTAAGTCTAATGTCTGAGAAGAGCTGAAAAACCCCAGGACATGGGGGGCTGTTGTCACATTACTGAGCAGCTAGTAAAACTTCTCTTACTGGAGTCAAGGATACCATATGTCCTCAGATTTGTGTTGAAACCTGTTGAAGTGTGAGCACAAACCTGAAGTCCAGGTGTGGACTTTGGTTGACCTTGGCATCTTTAACTTCCATCATAAAGTTCCTTCTTTTTTCCCTGAGGGAAACCAACCACACTGGCTGCCTGGAGTCTCATTGCTTTTGAATGAAGTGATTAGTCCAAATTTGAGGTATATAGATAATTTTGGGTTTAATAGGGGAAGCAGGAATTACTTCGATGTGATTCTGTGTCTTAACCAAGAAGATACACCAGCTTCTGGATGCTGCAGTAAGCCAAACATCAAGAGACAGTTTTTGTTTTCACTTTAAACCTCCTTCAGCCAGCACCCACCCTAAAGCAATCTTTTTGAGATTGTCATTTGCCTGATTAAAATAGGTTTGGCTTTCTCCACTTATTTTCTGCCTGTGCTCTTGGTCACCCACTGTTTTACTTTTACAACCTCCAGCCAGCCTATTCTGTCTCTTTTACATGATACTCAGCCAAGTTTATCTTCAACACAAGTTCCTTTTTAGCATGGATTCATATCTGCCTTTTTAGGGGTTAGTGGTGATGGTGACGTACGTACACTTGTGGTTGAAGGAGAAGCTGCTATTGAGTTGGACAAAATAGGATGAATGCTTTATAAAAGCCTGCAGAGAGCTGTGAAATCTCCATCCTCTCTTCCTTGTTCTCCTGGGAGTACTTGCACAAAGAGTGTTTTTAATGTGAAGCAAAAAGGATTCTGACGGATACCCATTAACATTTTGTTTCTGCAAAGATACATACATGATTATTACAGGGATGCAAGGGACATGTATTCAGTAAAGCTCTTAGATGTATGCTTAGTTTTACATGTATGCTTAAATCTTCATGATGGCCCCTGCCTTGCTGAATAGACACACGAGTCAAGACAAAACCAGGTATTTGATGGAAGCTCATTTGTACTGCTCAGGTACGATGCAGTGTGATCTGATCAAATCTCCAAACTCACTACATAGCAGTGCTCTGTGAACAGTGGATCTTCTCATATTATTATTGCAATTGATCTGCTGAAATACATATCCACTAATCACTTGTATAATTGTTATGAGCAACAACCCTAAGAGCAGGATTTAACCAGAGAAGTTGCAAAGGGGAATGACATCAGAGCCATCACCCACCATAGTGTGTTTTCATTGTGTGATGTTTTAATGCAGAGTCAGGTAGGAATTCATAACTTTCCCACAGTCACTTTGGAAACTCCAGTCCCATGAATGGAGATGCAGTGTGGACTTCTTTGTTAGATACTGGCTGTATCCTTCAGAGCACATGCAGGCAGCTCCATATCCTGCTGCCTATTCTGAGCAGTTTAAAACCAGGACAGCCTTGGTCAGGAAAAGTTAACATAGCGTGATGCCATGTCTCAGCTAGTAACCTTGTTTGAGGGGCAGGAAAAAGAGTGTTTACATGCTTCTTCTTAGAGACATACCACCAGTATGATGTTAGTCTGTTGCTCTGAATGCCCTGTGGAAGGATTGCTGGGCTTTCTTGGCTGTGTCACTAGATATGGCCTTATATTGATTTAGGAGTAAAGGACTCTCATTTCCTCAAAAGAGGAACAAGTTTTTGGGGATGTATCATGCAGCAGAGGTAACCGAGCATGACAGAAGAGTTTCCAGTCTTTGCTGGAGTTCTCAGATCTTGTCAGAAGGGGAACCACACACTTAGTTTTCACGGGATCTCCATTCTTTGATTGGTTGTAGTTAACTTTTTCTGCTGCTCTTTCCTTCGGAAATCTTGGATTCTCTTAGCAGCTCTTTGGGTGAAACAACAAAGTCTAACAGTTTAAAATTAGAAAGTAAAAAAAAAATATTCACAGTCCTAGCTATTTCTTCTGAGGGTGACTGCTTTGCACGGCTGTCATTTTGACTCACTTGAAGCACATCGAATCTTTGACACAAGGTCACAAGAGACCTTCTGTCCATTCAAAACACCATTCAATGGATGGTTTTCTGAGCAGTTCACTAATGTAATAGCTCTAAATATTGCTGGAGCCTCAGGGTGAGATCCACAGTGGACTCAGAACACCAGGTGTCTCTCCTGGGAGGGGGAAGCTCCAGGTTATTGTCAGTAATTGCAGGATATTTTTGTTTTAAATATAAAGAGAGTTGAGAAGCAGTGCCTTGGCTCAAGGATCTCTGTTAAGGTGTCTAGTTGCTACAAATCAGAGAAGCTCATCAGGGTGGTGATTAGGCACCGGTTCTGCATCTCAAGGCAGGAGGGCAACAAAGTCAGGCTCCTACTTCTTGAACACAAATACTGATTCAAGGAGTCCTCTTGTCCCTGGAGGGCAGAGTGAGCAACTTCAGAATATGACTTAGGAATTGTCTCTAAAAATTGGTCACCCAAAATCAGCTCTGACTCCCTTGACAAGCTGGCCTGAATCATCAAAATTTAACTTCAGGAGAGCCAGGGGAATCACACCACTGATTTTTACTTATCCATTCATTTTGGCCCTTCTGCAGCAACAGGTTACTCAGTCTGTGTATGTAATTGGGGTTTTGGGTTTGTGTTGAGCTGATGGAAACATAGCTGTGTAATTAATGGATTTGTTCTAACAATAGCTCATATTGTCACATTGACTGTTAAAAGAGAAGTCTCCCTTAGCAGAAAAAAATTTGCATTTAAGTCTGTTAGCATCGCAGAGCTCTGCATTTCTAAGCAAGCTGCACTTGACCTTTGGTGAAGAATAGAGGTGGTAGCACCTGTTACTAGTGAAGCAAATGAAGATGGTTTATCACTTCTATTTATAAGGCAGACAGGGAGCTGTTTCTTACATCAGCATGTCATTTAAGCACACAGATCTAGCCTGAAAAATACAGAAAATACAAATGATTGATATCACACCCATCATTTGACATAAATACTATTCTTCAGCACATAAATAAAGTGAGTGCTATGTTGCACAAATACTTAGAGCTTCATTTAATCTTCTTCTCATTACTTGCAGGAGGTCTTGTTCTCTGATGGTGTCCTGAGAAATACAAATTTCTCATCTCTGATGATGATATTTACTGTTGATAAATAGATTCAGCTAAATAGGAACAAATGTTTGGTTCCTAATCTTCTTGCAACTGCAGACCTCATTATATACAAAGAATACAGAGATTAATTCTCCCATTTGCAAACAGCATGCCCCCATTTTCGCTGTATATGGTACTCACATGCAACTGTAAAATGTTAACCTGTACCTGGGCTGAAATACAAATTCTTGAGTAAGATAGGAGGATTAATTACTCAGGTACTTACTCTAGCCTTTCAGCTTGGCTGGGATCATCTATTTTTTCTCCATGCTGTAGTGTCCAGATTATTTATTCTCCATGGTGGGAGTGTTTTTTACACCAGTGAACTGGTCTTTACTTCCATAGAATTTTTATTTTTAAAAGTATTTTTTAAGCAGTTGACTAAAATCCCTTTTCCAAAAAAGGACTTCCTTTTATCACAAACCATTATTACACCTCATCTCAAGAGTTAAAGTTTTATCTAGGCAGATTCTATTTTCAGATAGCATCATGTGGAGAATACATTTTCAAAAGCATTAACTCAAACCACACGGATTGGTACAACTGTTTTAAAATATGAGAATTCACACATGTTTTTTATTATAATGCACATAAACTGAAGTATACAGTAGGCTTTGGCAATAAAACAGAGTAGTCAATATATAAATTTTATGCCTGGTTCTTTAGAGTAATGAACCACTTTTCTTGATGAATTGAGAATGAATGACTAAAAACACAGTGATCTGATTAGATACTAAATCAATGGTTTTCTGGTAATTCCAAAATAGTTCAGAGTTCCTCCCTCCTCCTTTTTTCTCTCCCCTGGGATAACTTGATAACCTTCTTTTACTAGCCAAACCACTAAAGAGGCATTGTCAGTCTCTTCTAGCTCACTATTGTTCTCAGAAAATCACTTCCTTAAGAAATATCCATATGTTGAGGGTCTCAGTTGTACTTTGTGGGAAACCAAATTTTTGGTCAAATTAATCTGCTCTGTAACTCCATTGAAGTTGGATTCAGACAGCACAAATATCTCCTAATTGCATTATTGTGGGGATGAGTCTGGCTTCACCCTCTCTGCTGGCACAAGATATGTGGAGAGGTCTGTAGTCAACAGGGTCAGTGCAAGTGGTGGCGATTCCTTAGGACTGAGACATCTAATCTAGTTGAACTGCTTTGCATGTTTGGAAGCTCAGATTTGCATTTAGGAGTATAGATGAGGGCAGTGATTTTGCAGATGAAGCAAACAGCCAGATGACCTCCTGTAGACAGGGGCCCAGGTGTGTTTATGGTAAGGAAACACCTTCGTTTTAAGATGCATGAGGAAGAGAAAATACAGCCAGAGAACTGTCAGGCGGCTAGCAGGGAAAGAGTTACCGTGTCTCTTAATACCATCTAGAGGGAAGACACGTGCAACAGATAGTTATTTGTAGGAGAGTAGANGCTATATAAAAGTCTGTACCTGCAGAAGAGGCCTTTCTAGAGGCAGGTGAGGCAAAGCATGTTTTTTTACCCTCCTTTTGGAGTCTTGGTGGTTCTTCTCAAAGGACAGAGTTGCTGCTTTGTAATGAAGGACTTTCTTCTTTAAAGTGATGGTGGTCTTTAGGCTCTGTGATATCTTCTCTCTAGTGCTGCAGGTCCCAGCTGAGAAGCAGACTGGTCAGCTGAGGCAACGGAACCACGACCAAAGCTGGTGGAGGTAAAGCTGGCTGAGATAAACTCTGTAATAGGAAAAGGTGCCAGGCCAAATTCTTAGTTCTCTCACAGCTTTCAGTAACTGTTGATCCAGAGCAAAACTGATGTGGAACACTGGGCAAATAAATGACTCCTCGAGGGGTGTAGAAATACAGTTTTGTGTCCACAAGAAAGCTCTGATGAAAGATACAGCCCATCTATAAGAAAGGTGAGCAGGAAATGAGAACACCAGCTGCAAAGGATAAATCATAGAATCTAGCAAAGATGATGACTGTTGTAAAGCAGAAAGACTAGACGTTGTAGAGGTGGTTAGGAAATGCAGAATGTATTCTGAGGCTTTTGCCTGGGTTATGGGAGAGTTGTGTTCCTGAGGTGGCTAGCAGAAACGACAGGGTAAGCAGGGCAGCCCAGAGGCTTTAGTGTGTGCAGCTGTGTCCTGGCTCACATCAGAGACCTCTGGGAGGGATGGAAAGAGAAAACAAGTGGTGGAATTGAAGGTGGTAGCATTGACATAGTGGTGAGCTGGTGTGTGTGAGCTGCAGGCGTGACTTAGATGGACTGGAAGAAAAGGAAGGAGACAAGTGGTGTGCAAAAAAAAAATTATATAAAAATTACAAAAAGCTCATTCAGAGAGGTCAGCTCTTGAAATGAGCCTCCCAGGGTGGGGGTTCTGTCCCGGGGATCCTTTACATCTAGAATCCACCATGGCATTCATAGACCTCTGTCTAGTCTCTTTTCTTCCTCACTAGTGTCTTCCCCCTCCCCCTCCTGCTCCTCCTTTGTCAGGCAACTCGTTAACACTTATTAGCAAGCATCTTCAAAAGGCCAGGAGGGGGGAAAGGATGGGAGGGGAGCTGAGATGGCTAAAGGAAATGATTAGGAGATTCCTTTTCCTTTCTGGCTATTCAAGCTTTAATGACCAGCCCTTGCTCTGTCTGTGCCCTGCATTGTTACCCAGCCCTACTCTAGGATCGCAGCAACCCTGCTACCTTCAGCTCTGATCGGCTCTGACATCTGGGGCACTGCGAGTGCCCACAGTATCTAACCTTTCTCATGCTGGGGGAGCTCCTCGGCTCTTATCCTTCCTGCTGCATTTGGCGTTGGTGCTGTGCCAGCACTGGTTTAGTCTCTTGCTGGCTCACTCATCCTAGTATACCTTCTTAATCGGTGTCGTCAGTGCTGGGTTGCCTCACTTGGTCCGTCCTTTTGTGATTCTGCCTAGAGACTGATCTCTATTTGTGTCTAAACATGGCTTGTAAATCCCGGGTATCCAGCGTCAAGGACCAAGAATCTGCGATGCAGCAAACGGGCTGGTTTATAGTGGCCAGGATTGCGCTTGCCTGAGGTGGAGGAAGGAGGGTTGAATAAAGGTGTCAGCATTTGGCGCATAGCTTTCTATTTCTGCCTTGTAGTTCCAGTTGCAGTACACGTTCTGGGGCTTCCACTGTAGCTAGTTATCTAGAGCTGAGCCCTAATCCCATCCAAGTGGATGGCAGAGATCCCGCTGGAGGAGTCTGGGTCAGTAGACTAGTGAGGGACTAGAATTATACTTGTTTTCTTTTGTTCGTTGGAGTCCCCAGACTTTGTAAACTTTTTCCAAACTATGGTACCAGAATTACAGGTCCTGGACTATTTTCTATGCGTAAGTGACCCCCTCAAAGAACGATTTTCCTATCAAAAGTCTCCTGTAACTGGGTCATGACTACCTGCTACACTTCCCCTCCCACCCGACAAAGAACTAGGGAATTTTCGGGAGCTGCTTAAATTCTGCACCTACCAAGTACTCTGACATAAAATACCAGTAAGCTCATACCATATTTTCACACAGGTCATGCCTTTTTCTATAGTAACAGCAGCAAGAGAGAACTGGGTGTCAGCAGCACATGCCAGCGCATGCAGCTGACCTTCAGTGCAAAGTTCCTGCCTTGCAGAGGAGAAAGCTTTATAGAAGGTTTGCCACTGCTCAATGCTCTTTAACCTGAGGGTATGTGTGTAATCGCCTGCAAAAGGCAAAGCCTTGATCTCAGGAATGGGTGCTTAGAGACAGAGCCTTGAAATGAAAATATTTGAATATGTCTGGGTTATGGGCTACAGCTAATAGGTCTAGGATGCTTCCTGAAGTCCTCTGGCTTTGAAAGGCCGGAGCCAGAGCATCTGCCCTGGGACTTGCTACAGACTTGTTATCTCTGGTGGACTTCTTGAGTGTCTCCTCTTGTGAATTATTAGAGCAGACATGTATTTACAAATGACTGTGTCCACCTATCAATAACCCAGAAAGAAGTTTTGTCAGGGCTTGCTTGTACAGAGTGTGGAGTGACCTTATATAAAATTGTTTGCTTCAGAAATTGATGCTCTGAAGGCTGTGACTCTCTCACCTAGGGTGTGAATTCTTTGGAGCAGTGTCTCTGTGTGAGAGAAAGAAAGGTTTGCTAAAATCAGGAGGTGGTGTGGATTAGGATGGTGGAATGTGCACTTTGCCCAGTTAGTTCCCTGACTTTTGTGTCAGCATTAGAGATGAGTATAGGTTTGAAATGAAAGGCGGGGACACACACACACACAATATGTGGTTTAGCTTGTTCTGTCTTTTTAGCTTGTAGTACAGAGCTTGAAGAAAACCAGATCAGGCAACGGTGGCTGGCTGGAGCCATCCTGCTCATACAGACTGAAGGGCCTGCTCTGAGATCTGGACACCTTTGCTCACACCAGTCCACACAAGGTTCCTTCTTTCAAAAACTTATTACAGTCTGCTGAGTGTGACAGAATCTCTTCTGTATCACTGGCAGAAGTTCTAGCTTTGAAAAAGTAGGATTTTTTTAAAAAAGTGAATTTAGAGATGAATGCTGGTGAACAGGAACTACATATGGGGAAAAAACCCCACAGAAGAGTTGGTGAGCTGGACAAAATAGACATATTGTTTGTTACTGCTTCTCAGGGCTTATGTGCTTTGTCTACTACTTATTCCATGCAGCATTTTGGAAAGTATCTGGCAAATGTATAAACCAGTAAAATGTATAAAACTAATCTGTAGGTTACTTCATAGTCAGATAGCATAACCTAGAGCTAAATCAACTGCCCTTACAAAAACAGCTGTCAAAGAAAACACAATGATTTATGTGCAAGAAAACAGTTTTAGCTGTGGAGTACAAAGAAATATTTAGGACAGACAGTGTAAAAGTTTTATGTCTCAGTATGCAAGAAGGTAAATTTCAATTACGTGGTTTATTAACACAACCTTTTTAGCACTATAAAATTGTAAGTGTTAAAATCCCCTCCTGGGGAATAATGCCACATATCCTGCCACTGAGAGTAGTATTTGAGGATTTTATGAATTGTTTGTGGAGTTGACTAGTTGTTAATCAGTTGTTCATTTACAACTGAGTCCTACTCCAACAGAAACTGAAGATGATGATTTTGACTTGCAGGTGGTTTTGGTGTGAGCTTGGTGTCTAATGAGATGTGTAAGGAATTATTTTATTACTGTGTTAAAATGAGGTCAACCCATATTCAACATCAATGTATCAGCAGGTCTGTTGTTGCCAAGGTGCTTGTGTGTGGCCGAGCAGCACCAATTGCTGATGGACACTGATGGCTATCAGCTGTTTTCCTCACAGCCTGGATGCTGTTGGCATCACCTGAGGGCTTTCTCCTGAGTTAAAGTGTCTGGGGAGCATTTGTAGCAGATTTGGAGAGTCTGGTGCCCCAGTAAATACTTCTGGATGACTGGTGGGAATGAAGCACTTCTGTAGCATCTTGAGTCTGTGTCTGTCCCCTGTGGGGCTGGGAGCATATGTTTGAGGTGAGAGTCTTGCTGAAGGGACCTGGCCAAGCCTGTGCACAGGGACAGTTACCTGGCTATGGGACACTGAAGCTTTTAGCATTTCTGTGCCATGCTGTTGTGGGGCCCCTAGGAAAGACCAGGAACACCAGGGCCTGGTATAGTGGTGCTGTGGACCCTTCCTGATGAGATATTCCTTCAGAAGTGAGCAAGTACCACTGGATTTGCTGTGAGGCATACTGGGCATTGACTGATCATATAACAAGCAACCAGCCTGTACTGGCTGCTCATGGTCCTGTTGCCTGCTGTTCATGATGGAGGTGTTCATTATTGATTCTCTGTATATTCCTGCTGAAAGCACAAGCTCCATGTAGCAACTGGCAGCAGTACTGTCTAGCTTGTTGTCTTCCTGCAAGTGCTAGTTTTTCCCCAGTAGAAAAATGTTTCAGTAATACAATCCCAATGAATTAAGGGGTTTTCTTAATTGAAGAAATAATTTGAAAGTTGTCATTGATAAGTGCGTAAACAAGCTGATTACAGTGGCTGCATGAATAGCTCTAATGAGCACGTGTAGGTATTAAATTAGCCATGGTTCACAAGCTATGCATAGCTATATGGTTATTTAGAAAGCACTACTTTCCCCTTGTGCTCAACTTTGCCTACCACCCCAAAAACCTTGTCTTTTCACAGTGTTGCACAACAAAAAGCAACATGCTTCTCTTTCAAGAAAAGGACTGTAAAGGAAATCACTGGTCTTAATGTAGTTGAGTACACAGCCAGTGATGTCAGCATTGTGTCCCTTCAGTGAAGTGCAGCCCAGTGGGTAGAGCATGGGTGTTTGGCAAAGGCTTTTCCTTCAGTGGGTTGTTCCAAGGCCCTTGGAGGAGTCATTCTAGTGCTGGACAGTGATGGAATGCCCAACCTGTGAAATGCAGGAACAATGGTTCTTGCAAGGTTACACTGTTAATGAGCTCCTTGGAGGAAGGGCCTGACAGAAGTGCAAATCACCTTCTTACTTGTTAATTATTGATATATTTATCCATTGCAATGAGCAGTATGGAAATACATGATGGTAGCCTCAGCTGATCTCTAAATGGGTGGAAGTACAGTGGTCTCTTATGACTGTCCCAAGCAGGTGGCTGCTGGACTTGTAGCTCTGCTCAGTTAATGCTGGAAGGATCATGTTCCCAGGCCCAGGACAGCTCCATGATTGGACTAAAACAGGTTTTTGCTTATGCCTTTCTTCCACTGGAAGGGAAACAAAGTTTGAGCAGTAAATATATTCTGGAAGGCCTTCCTTGGTGACCCTGTCTGTAAGCTAAAATGGCAAAGAAGAACACAGCTTTTCGGGGATTTAAGTAGAGATTCTTCCCTGATGCAGAGGAGGTCATAGTAGTTCATGTGTTGCTGTGTATTGGAGGCAATTGGACTTGATCTGATTTAGTAGCAACTTTTGTCATTTCAGGGTATCATTACGAAGTGGAAATTCAACCTCCTGTTAACCACTGTGTGGCTGCAAATTACCTACTTCCTTTTAAGTGCACAGATCTAGTGGAAAATGAGGGTAGAGGGGTCCTGCTGAACCATTACCAGACAACTGTTGTTTTTTTGGCGAATTGACTTGCGTAATGAAAGAAAAAACCCAAAAGGAATATACCCTACATCCTTGAATTGTGACTTAATGTTTCTGAGATAACAAAAAGTGTCTTAAGGGGCTGGGTATAGGAGATTGCTTTTGAGGCAACTGCTACAGTTTGCTGTGTATCTATTGCTCTGCATAGATACTGTCATGGGATTTGTGTTGTTCTGGGCCAGTACGATTATCAAACAGACAAATGAAAATTGGGGTAACTTTGGCTCTGAAGATACTTGTGTTTACCAAGGTGTCTGCTTTTATCTATGAAAACTTGAGGAGGTTTTTGAGGGGCTAAATGCATTTGTTCCCCTCTGCAACTGGCACTGATGTGGGGTGTGTGCATGCCCCATGTGCTCCCCCTTTCATGTGTTAGTTGACATCCCAATGAGTGGGCCGTCACGTAGAAGAATAGTGTGTTCTGCTTCTTGCCTGAGCATCTTAGAAACACAGACCTGGCTCTACTAGACCTTATCCTCTTTTGTGTGTGCTTGAAAGCACAGCAACAGGGTCAGACAGGGTTTGCTTGCAAGGGTGGTGACGTGTTGATGTGAAACTGCACTTTTGCCTGTCCCCTTGGACAATGGGAGCTCCATGCAAAGGGTTGGGTATCTGTACTGCTCAGAGGTACAAAACCTGAATAGTGGGAGAAGAGATCTCCTATCTCATCCAACAGGTCATTTGAAAAGGTAACAGTTTTCCTTTCTAAGCTCTTGTTCCTGTTACTGCTAAGTGAAGTAGCTGGAGTGTGTAGAGAGGAGCTGTGCCTAAGCTGAAGCTGGTGGAGACCACAGCCTGCTCTTTCTGTCACATAGTTAATAGTTCAGTCTCCTGAATAGTTCACACTCTCCTGATCTGGCTTCTTGCTTAAAGCATCACTCTGGTGTTGTTGAGCTCACAGGCTCAACTTGTGATCAACTCGGGTCCTGCTCTTCCTGAGAGGCCTGATATTAAATAAGTCTCTCTTGAAAGAAAAATTCCAAATAAAACAACAAAAATCCCTGAACTCAGTGTGGTTTTAGTGGAGCAGTGCTTTCTATTCATGCCTTTGAATTAAATTATGAGGTCCCAGGTGGGATTTCTACACTGGTGTGTGATCTGTCTGGATCACTTCCCTTTCCTGACAAAGGAAAGGTGATGGTGCCCAGTTCTTTGAAGCTTTCTCCTGGCAGCATTATGCCTGTTTAGTTTACAGAAGTCCAAACTAGCCACAGGAAGTAAGGTAGGTGCTAAGCTTATTGTCCAGTGCCCTGCAATGGGGGCAGAGTTTGGACTTCAGGAAGCGTGAGAGTTTTCACATCAGGTACATTTCTACTGTTGAATGGCCAAAACTTGGATTTTTTTCATTTCAGTGTTCCACAGGAATTGCTGCTTTGCATTGCTAGCAAAGAGCCTGCACGTACGCCATATAATTAACACCAGGAAATTCTGACTCCTGAGGCTATAGGGTTAAACAAATATATGTCCCCATTAAACTTGAATAATAAGAGGTTAACTCATTAGGAAAAGAACACTCTTGATGTGTTTAATGAAGAGAGAGAGCATTAACTCTAACATAAGGCTTTGGAAGGAACTGTTAGTTTAACTTTCCTTTTTGAGAGTTAGCTTTTCCTCTATAGAATACTTTACACCTCTGTCCCCCCAAGCTGATTTCCTGCGTATTCTCTGAGTCTTCTTTTGATTCCTGAATTATTGACATTCTTGGCTTCTTTGGAGTCTTTAAAAATTATGTCCTGCTGTGTTGGTGATTGGGCTCTTCCTTAAAAATTATATGCTGTGCAGAAAAAAGGCAAATCTTGAAAACTAATTGTTTGAATGTTCAGTAGCAACAACTCAAATGGTTGTGCCTTTACTACGAATCCACATATTCCCTGAAAAGAACACACTGGATTGGCAAGAAAGGCCTAGAGATACTAAGTCACAAGCATGTCACAACTTTTCTTCAGAGCAATTTAATTGTAACAGTGCATTGAAAAAGTAAAGACCTTGTATTTGCTGTTCCAAACCCCAGTTAATCTACAGATGCACCTAGCTTGTAACCTGCTTGGAGTTGTTCTGGGCCTGAGCTTGGTGGATGTGCTCATACCAGGCTGCTCACAGCGTTCAAGGCTCACTGACACTACTTAAGAGTGGGTTTCTCTGGTCAGGCAAAATACACCAACTTTCAGAGGAAAACAGATGAAGTGTAGACATAAATTAAGACAGCCAAGGCAAAAGCTTACAAGCCTAATAGTAATTTGACTGTGGCATGAGCAACCTTATTCCCATCTTTGTGGCTCTGGAATGCTGTTGGTGTTCCAAAAATGCTGCTGTCCTTCTGAAGACAGCAGGTATTGTGGTCTGAAAATACGATTCTAGCAGAGCTGATTATTCCTTTCACCCTGGACAGCGATACGAATAAACCAGCTCTAGCTACTGCACACTCTAGGGTGCTGTAGTTGGATGGAGGTGTGTCTGAGAAGCAGAAGGTACAGCACTCTCACACTGGGAGACTGGAGAATTTTTCCTGTCTCCAGGCACCTTTAAGTGGTGGTCTTTTGAATGGGAGGGGTCTGGGTCATTGGCAACTTCTGGCACTATGAAGACAATCCTACTGCTGGTTGTGCTTCTGCCAGTGAATGCTGGATCCATAGGGCAGAATGAAACAATTTGTAGAGTTTGGTTCAATCCAGAAGAGAAAAGCAGTCCTCTGTGCAGGTTTTCTAGAACTGAGACACTGATTTTTTTTTTTTCCCCTTCTATGATTGCTCTTCTGAAATACCAGGAACAGATTTAACAAAATAACTTAATTGAACACAGAGGTCAACTGATTCTGTTGTAAGAAAATCAGAAGTTTTCCATTATTGTTACTTGCAGTCTGGATCTTCTGTGAAAAAATCTGGATGTCTCTGGCTATGGATTGGCAGTCAAACCAAAAAAATTCTAGACAGCATGTAACTTTAGAGGCTCCTTGGGTGAGAAGGGGAACACAAAGTATTCCTGACCTTCGATGACCCACTTAAGAGATTTGCTTATGGAACAGCTACAACTTTGAAGCAGTTCTAGCCATGGAAAAGGCAAAGTGTAGCCTCAGACTATGTAATAATACTTTTTGAGGCAGAAATAATACTTTTTTAATGCATGCAGCTGTATAAACTCTCAGCAGATTCAATTATGGAATGTTTTCTTTTGTGGATCACCTGAGAATAGCCTATTTTCTAGAAGCTTGCAGAGAAGAGATGCAAGAAGTCTGGGAAATGTTCCCAAGCAAGAAGGCTTCCAAAAGCAATGGTGTCAGCCAAAGGCAGGAAATCAACATTTTGCTTCCTGTGTCCTCCACAGCTCTGCCTCTTTCCTGTCTGTGGGAGTGTGTACGTATGCGGAACCCTATAAATAATAGCATGCCAATGTGTTTCATGTGGTGTAGAGGCTGCTGTAGAGTGACTTGCTTCTGGGACGTGGAGGTGCTTAGCATAAACACTTTTGTGTCCTTGGAAAAGCTGAAGAACCTGCTTGCAGTGTTGTCCTGTGGAATGACCTGGAGATGCAAGCTTTTCCGTATGCTGCAACAGAGTAGAGGAAATAACACATTTCTTTGTTCCTGAAGTAACAGATATTTGTCTAGTTTACTGTCTATTTTATGGGCAAATTAATCTCTGCTTTGGTCAGGTGTTTCATACAACATTTCTATTGCAGCAGCCCAAGCATTGAGGTTTTTGTCTTTATTTTTATTGTTCTGATTTCCACTTTAACAAATTCACAGCTTGCAAGCTGTTGCTGGAAGATTCAAATGTGCGAAATATTAAGGAAGCCCTAAGCATAGCCATCCTCTTAATTTGTGCCCTGTCTTCACTACTAATAATGTGTAAGGTGACTGCAGTAATGCCTACAGCACCCGTTCCTGTTGTGGTGGGTGCTTTGTCGCTGGGAGGGGAAATTCCTCCCTTCTGGGGTCTTGAGTGGGAGCTAAATGAGACTGGCTATGGGAAATTGCCACAGTGGGGAAAGAGGGGAATTGACTTGGTCACACAGCACATCAGTAGCAGAACAGGGAATGGAATTTGGTCTCTGCTAGGATACTTAGTCACATCTAAACTAATTTTTCATGGTGCCTCGAGGCAGGCTAGGTGACTTATAGTACTTTTTTGCCCCATTTTATTACAAACCCGTGGATGAATTAGCTGTTACCTGCTAATTAGTGAATGCAGATAATGACAAATTTTGCTTGAGCTCACTGAAGCTTGCCTGGGGTAAGCTTAATACTGACCATGACTTTTCCTTGTTTCCACTGACCAGTTAGAATCTGTGCCAATCTTGATTAACTTGGTAGTTTTAAAAACTGAATTCAATTAATTTCATCATAGAGACAAGCCCTCTGGCCATGCTAGTTTGCAAGGAGAGGCACAGAAAATAGGCTTGGATCACTACCTGCATTTCTCTGGAGTCGCTGAAATCAGACCCATTAATTCATAACCTGAAAGTACAAATATAAAGCAGAAAAATATGGCAAAAAAGATGACACCACTGTATTTCACAGAATGCTATGGTAGAATAGCCATTCTTTAAGTGGAAAAGCTCAGCTCTTGATATGAAAGAGACTCTTCTACAGTTCCAACACATTAGTCATGATAAACAGATCTTCCAATGGATATTGATTTAGGAAAAATAAGATGGATTAATGCAGGCATTCGTCTTCACTGTTAGTTTAATATCAAGATAATTTTATTTGGTAGTTCAATGTAATAAACTTCCCTTTTCTTTAATACATATTTGTGAAAAGTAGGCAATATTGTAATACAGTAATTAGCCATATTTGCCTTTACTATGTGTGAATAAGATTAATATACTAGAGTGTTCAACCTAATTGATCTATTATGTGATAGGGACTCACAACCAGACTGCAAATTACAGTTTAACCCCCCAAAGGGCTAGACTTGTTTAGAAAATGTGCGAGTCTTTAAGAGATAAAATTAATAGAACTGACGCTGACCTAAATATTCAGTGTTATTAATTGTATCCGTGGATTGTGCTGCTTTTATGTGCAGCTAGGAAGGCAGCGTATTTAGAAGGGAGCAGGTTTATGACAGCAGTGGGAAGGGTGGCTAACAGAGAACATGACAATTATTGCAAACCAGGTTTCCTGGTTAAAAAAGTGGTTGTCACAGGCCCTTAAAATTGCTGTTCCATGTGGTTGTGATTAAACAAATCATCCATGCAGTGTGTTTGGAGCATAATGACTCTGTGGGAAAAAAAATGTAAATCAGGTTTTTGTATTAATGAAAACAGTTTAATATGGTTTTAATGACCCATTTTTCAGTCTTCACCAGAAAGTAATTACCAGTTAGATAGTTAGTGCTCTGGGCATTGTTCTGGCTCTCAGAACATTTTTAGCCAGTCGCCCAGAGGAGTCCTGCCATGCTCTATGGGCGGCTGTAGGCTGGTGACCCAGCAGCAGCGGGACCCTTTTCTTCTGCAGCTCCCTGCTCTGTGCTTCATGGTACATGAGGGATAAGTGGGGGGTCTGCTGCCTCCAAGCTTCCCCATTACTGTTGATAAGGCTAAGAGTCAAACTGTAATGGAAGACAACAGCTGCCCCTGAAAACGAAGCTGGGGAGAGGTGACTGTTTTTGATAAATAATACTGGGAGCAGCCAGGGACTGACAGCTGCAGGATACAGCATCTGGGCACACGGCAGGTTGGAGAGCAGTACGCAAACCTGGACTTGGGCAGCTCGGCTCCTGAGGGAGAAGGATACTCGCCAAAGGTGTACCTTTAGTGTGGACAGTCAGTGGGTTCAAATGGTCATGACTTGTTCAACTCAGGCAGAAATGGAAGGAGATCGCTGGGGGAATAAGAGACTGGGACCCAGAATCTGTGCGTACCTGCCAAGCCAGCACACCCCCACTGCCTCTGTGCTCTTGCACGTGGAAGTGGAAATATGTCCAAATGACTGAGATTTTTGTGTGTTTTAAGTGCTTGGAAAGGACTACTAGCCAGTGGCTGTTTATCCAGAATGGGATTACTGGATTCATTTCTGCTGCAATACTGTTCCATGTTGGTGTTTACACCTAAGAAGAGCCCTGTAGTGGGTTCAGAGCAGCCGTTAGAGCAGGGTAAGGCACTGGTGGGCACATTTGAGTCCATCAAATTAAGAACCTGTTAGATGGTTGTAGTTTGTCTCTACTCACATGGGAACAAATATTTCATAATAGAGGGCCCTGATCTTGTGAAAAAAGGGTCACTAATTTTTAGAACAGTCTGTCCAGGCATCCCTGGATGTTTTGAAATCTCTGTAGATACAGTGTTCAATGATGTGGTTTAGCAGGGGGCTTAATAAAGGTAATAGTTGGGTGTGGTCTTGAAATTCTTTTCCAGCCCAGATGATTCAATTGTATTATAACAGCACAACACACCCCAGTTCTTTGGTATGGGGATGTGTATTCAGAAATGGACACCTTTGCTTCAGGAGTGTGCAACTTTGGAAGCATTTGCTGAGGAATATAGTGAACTAATTGTTACTGAGAATTTTAGTATCAAAGGAGCATGGTTTCCTCTAGAAACCTGATGCAGAAGCTCTGAAATATGCTCATCCTGCTGTTAAACGGGTTTGGGGAAGTTTATTGCACTAGAGTGAAAATAGAACTATTGATGGTCTGTAGCTTGATCTGTGCATTCAGAACTGATCTTTGTGACTTCTGACAGAGAAGACCAATGCTATCCCACACTCACATGGATAAAAGACCAATGAAGTTCATCCAGATGAAATCTAGAAGTTGCAAAATTTTGAATTTCAGGATACTGGCTGCACTTCTGTAGGGGACTCGTGTGCTTTCTGAAGCTTAAGCACAACTGAAATATCTCTTGCTTGGAAACAGACAGCAGTCTTCTAGATGTTGACTCATCACTGTCAGAGAAAACTGGGGGTTTGTTGTGTGGTGGCCAGTACTCTGCCTGAGGTAGTTCAGGTGGCTGGAAAGCTGAGTGTGTGGGTTTATGGAAAGTTCTGTGCAACAAGAGCTGCTTTGCTCTTTGCATGGGTCAGTGTGGTGAAACATTGTACCATGCTGTGTGGCAGCAACTGCAGAATGTTTGCAGGTTGTTACTGCAGGTGGCTGGGCAGGAGACACCAGAGTTGGCCTTTTGGCTTGTAAGTCAGATACAATACTGATCTCTCATAAAATCCTGGGGGAAAATACACTTTGGCTTGATGTTCCTGGAACTTATTTTGAATGGAAAGCATCACAATACACATGTGAGACTAGACAGTATGAAGGGATGAGACTATATTCAGTGTTCCAGATATTACTGAGAAATAAAGTAGTTTGTGGGTGATGAGTAAGAACAGAAGACTTTGAGGGAGGGAAGGCTCCTTCACACTTTACTTTTATGTCTCCATAGAATGGATAAATAAACAAAAATCAATTTTCAGAAGACCCCTCCCAGGTCACCTGTAGGGGACAGAATGTGACAGCTTGATGCTGTGCTCTGCAGATTTTGTCAAGAATGTAAAGAAACCTGCTGCTTTTTATTTTTGAAGTGGAAGTGGTTCACAAGGTATATACCAGGGAGATGATTCAGTATTTACAGCTGTGACATGTCAGAGTCTCATAAGCTCAAAGACGACTGTCTTTATTGTGTTTTCCTTTTCATCTTCCAAACGTTGAGCCCCAGTGTTCCTATCTTTCTCCTTTCCAATATGAGACAAGGAGCATACTCAAAACAATAGTGCTTGTTTGATATGTGCCACAATAAAGAATCACTGACTTGGAGAACAGCAGATCAGAGCTGTCCTCAGAGAAGTACAGAGGCGTGCTAAATCTTGTGGTATGGCATGGCAGCAGTCACTTCAGCGGGCTGATGGAAAGCCAACAATTATTTTTCTCTTACAACAGGGGCAAAGTAGCTTCTGTTAGTAGCCCATGTCTGCCTTGATTTATGTTTCAGCTGCTTAGAAAAGAGAGAAAAATTCATTCTAGGAGCTTCCTCTTTTATAATTCCTCTTATGTTTTTGTCAATTATGTTTGTGGGGCTCATCAGAGACAGTAGCCTACAAAGAGTTCGAATAGCCTAGTCTCATCCTTTGTGGTGAAACAGCTGCTCTCAGATCCTGCCAAAGAATGAATGCAGGAGACACCTCAGGCACCCAAGGAAGGCAACTCTGTGCATGGGATGCAGGGCTGTCCTCTACAGAATAGGAGGTGGCAGGGCCAAGTTAGGAACCACAAAAATCACAGAATAGTTGGCTTGGGAGGAAGCTTTGGAGATAACCTAGTCCAAGGTAAGTCCAATCTAGTGCAACCCCCTCTTTAAGAGCAGGTTCTACTAAAGCAGGTTGCACAGGATTACATCCAGGCAGGTTTTTGAATATCTACAGAAGACACTTCAACCTCTCTGGGCAGCCTGTTCTAGTGCTCTGCAACCCTCAAAGAAGCGATCAGATTACCTTCATGGTTAGGTTTACCTTCCTGTGTTCCAGTTTGTGCCCATTAACCTTCTTGCTGTCACTGCGTGCCACTAAGAAGAGCCTGGCCCCATCCTCTTGACAACCACCCACATTATCAATACTTGTAAATACCTAATGTCCCCTTCCAGCCTTTTCCAGGCTAAACAGACACAGGTCTCAGCCTTCCTTGTCCAAGAGATGCTCCAGTACCCTAATCATCTTCATAACTCTCCATTGGACTTTCTCCAGTAGTTCCTTGTCTCTTGAACTGGATAGCCAAAACTGGCAAGTATTCCATAAGTGCCCTCAGTAGGGCGGAGTAGTGAGGGAAGAAATTCTTCATCTTTGCTGGCCATACTCAAGTGGTACCTTGTTGTGTATTTCCTGGCCACAAACCAGAGCACAGGGCTTGTGGGGCTGCATGCTGGATTGTGCTTTATGTCCAACTCCTGTGATAACTGTTCTCTGCTGCTGCAGTGACCTTGGGGAATAGAACTACTGGAGAAAGTCCAATGGAGAGTTATGAAGATGATTAGGGTACTGGAGCATCTCTGTGGGAGCTGGTGGTTATGTTACTGAGGAAGGGCTCTGGAGAATGTCACCCTTGCTCCTAGAGACAGGTCATTCCAACTCACAAAGGGCTGTGCTGCCCTGCCTGGGCCCTGGTAGTTGCTATATGATCCACCTTTGGAAGTGTTCTGTAACTTTTTTTCTGTTTCAAACAGAATGGCTCTTGCTGTCCTGTTGTCTGTAGAGTGTGATGGCGGTTTGCTACTGACTGCTGTGCTGGGGGCTTTAATGTGTCTAACATGCATGAGGCAGAAGCTATTTGTACTTCGATGGGGCTCTTTCATGTAGTGAATACATGTACATGGTCAGATCCAAGCTGACTGGCCCTGATTGGACATCAATACTGCCTGGTGAGATTGTCTGTGGAACTGCACATGGGATAGAAAATTCTTGAAGGGTAGAAAATGCACTTGCTTTTTTGCCTTTGTATGGCTCAGGATAAAGCAAGAACAGGCTAACAAATGGCTCCTGATGTTATATACGGGAAATGAAGATCTAGAGCCCAGAGGTGGCACAATGTTGTCCGGAATGCTTACAGCATGAGGAAATCTTGAAAAATTGACCTCCACTGTAACCAGTGCTGTGTTCCAGCCACCTTAAACCAAGGGTAACACCACTTTCTCAGGCTAGTTGCCCCTGCTGGCAGTGCTGTGCCTGCGTCCCACTGATACACCAATGGCTCACTCTGCTGTGAGCATCAGGCTTTCTCAAAACATTAATGTTTCAGAGCCTGTGGATGACTGATGGGTGTTGGTATTTTTAAGCTCCTAGTCTGAAAATCTCTCTCTTGGCTTTTTCATTCTTTTTTCCTTCCAATCACAAGGGTCCTTTCTCCTCAGAGGCTGCATTCATCCTTTTACTTGCCCCGTGAAATGCAGGTTTTTCACTCCCTGATATCTACCCCTCTGTTTGTCCATTTCTGCTTGTTTCTGCGTTTGATAGCCAGATGGTCGGGATAAGCACTGTATCTGGAAGACACTTGGGGACACCAAAAAGTGGAGTTCTTAGCTTTTGTCTGGAGGATGCTCGATTTATCTTGTCCTGTCACAGTGATGCTGTTTTATCTGTTTTAATGTCTACTGTCTTTAAAAACAAATATTAGGAGTGGGTCAGGGTCTCAGTTATATCTCAGTGCTGCAACTTCAAGGGGTTGTGGAAAATTCCTGAGCCCTATGCTGGGTCCTTTGCTGTACCTCAGGCTCTGGTTTGTGCAGCTTGGTAGTCCTGCCTGTGCAAGGTCTGCACTCCCTTAACTGTTGTGTGGGAAAAGCAGGGAGGATTGAGTTGTGGGCTGTGATGTGCGGAGCTTGAGGGGGAAGGGACAAACTTGCAGGAGGTATCTGTTCTTAATCAATTTGAAGATCTTTACAGATTGGGTTTCTGAAGCTGGGAGATGGTCTGGGGATGTGGGGATCTCCAGAAAGCAAAGCCCTGTGCCTTCACAAAGAAGCCTGCTTGGCTGCTTTTAGGAGAGCTCGGGGAGTTTCAGAGCAGCTGTGTGGGAGGAGAAGAGGGATTTGTGGTCGAGCTTCTGGGAATTAAAAAGGGTTGAATCCTTGCCAGCTGAAAATGAGATCCCTTTAAAACTAGGGTGGAAGTCAGGCACTGCTCAAGTCAGTGGCAATTTTGTTCTGGACATCAGGAGCATAAAAGATTTTATCCCCATTGTATGGGGAAATAGTTGGAGTTACATCCACTGAGGTGTTTGCTACTGAAGATCTATAACATGAAAACTCTTCTAGAAAATAAGTGTCACAGCTGTAGTGCCAGAGCACTACACACCTGTAGGAGTGTTTGTAGGGTTAAACTCCCTACACTCCTTTTAGGGTCAGGAGAGTGTGTTCTCTAGCATGGAATATTCTCTGACTTTAAATGTGGCTTCTCCTGTGGAGGGAAGGGTCTGGTTCATCTCCCTAAGAAGGTGTGACCTGCCTGACATGTTGATATAGTAAATTATCTTAAATAATTCTCACCCATACAGGGAAATCAAATAACAATTATAGGGAACCAGCTAAAAAGGCATTAATTAATTGTTAGAATAACAAGAATTTGCAGAAATGGTTATGGGATCAATATGTGACATGTGAGTATGTGCCCTGAAAAAGGTAAATAGGTTTAGTTGCCTATTTTTTTTTCCCCTGTAATGTAACACTTTAATTGGGCACTTTGGTCGGGAGATGGTGCTGTAAATATGTCCAGTTGTCTTTTACACTTCTCTGAGCATCCCTAGTGCCACACAGTATTGAACTCTGAAAACAGATTGCCCTGAAGATCTGTTCTGCTGTGAGATCTGCTCTCTGTAAGTCTGCGAAGAGGAATGAATTACATGGCTGAGGAGCTGTCAAGCAGATTTTGTACCTCAAATGTAGTCTCCTGGTGATTTGCTATCACTTGATATTCCCTAGCAATGGGGATTTGTCCTATCCTTTGCCTCATAAGAGGTGTGTTATTTTGGGGAAAACCTGGGCACCTGGTGTCAAGCCTCAAGCCCCAGGTTGTTGTAACACTTGAAAAAGAGCTACAGCAGAGCTTCTTGTAGTAATGTGAATTCCTGCTGACTTTAGCAGTTACATCTTCTGTCTTGCATGCTTGAGGTGGCTTGGATAAGTACCCAGTAGGGAAAGCTGTCTGTAGACATGCCTTCACAAAGCATTTTGTCTCAAATCCCAGACCCAAACACAGAATCTGATAGGATCTGGTGTGTCCTCTAGAAATTCCTACAGGATTGCTAGGGAGGCAACAGACCATTAATGGGTTGCCCTAATTTGTATTGTTTTCACTTAATGGACGTCTTTTTGTCTTTTTGTATGTGCTTAACTGTAAAAAAAAAAAAGTCAATTTAAATGTCTGGTGAATAAAACAAGCTCCAAAAGAACCTGCAGCTAAAAGGCAATGCATATGTGACAGTAGATAAAATACATATGCTAATGGCGCACTGTCAGCACGTGTAGTATTTCTGCCTTGTTATGCCAGGAACCAGATAACAGCTTTGAGGTAAAGCTTCTGTCTTTTTTTTTTCAGGTTGCTAAAGCTGAGCATGGGCAGGCTCTGACTCTTGCTGTCTCGCCAAGCGTACTGTTATAGCTGGCAGCCTAATGACTTGGTGACCTACCCCTGTCTTGGCTTAAGCCAATAGTCTGGTCTAGTGGTGAACTTGGTAGAGCAGGGTTATTGGTTGGACTTGATTATCTCAAGGGTCTTTTCCAGCCTGAATGATTCTATGAATGCAAAAACTTGCTTCCTGTGGGCTTGGGACAAGAAGCTGAATCTGGACAGCAGTGCTGGAGCTCCAGTTCTGGTGGCATGTTTCAAAGCATTGCTGCCTAGGCTTGTGCCTTCTGTAGAAATGGCGATTTTGCTTAATGGCTCTGGTGGCATTTCATTTGTAAATAAAGTGTTAAAGATGGAGTGGAAAACACTTTAAATTCTTTTTGATAATTTCAAAAATGTTTTTGGTTGCAGTGGAGTTGTCAGAAAATACTTACATTAGTGCATCTGTGAACCTTTCTACAATACCTTAAGATCTGCAGCAGCTTTGTCACTTCCTTACAAATAACTGTGAGCGATCTATTATGTAAAAAGGTTCAGTTTAATTTACAGGAAGCCTTACATTTTTCTCTAAGTGTTATGCTTAGTTTATATTTTTTTTTTAAACTACTGTGGCTTTTTTAATGCTTCTTTACAGAAGTCTGAATGATTTGTAGGGAAACATAATACATTTTTATTAGCCTTGCTGACTTGGGGAAGGAGAAGTGACTAATCCTTGCACAGGTGAGCTGCTCCCAAAACCTTCCTCAGCACTCCTGGCCCAACACTGAAGCACAAGGAAAAAGTTTTTTACTCTAAGGGTAACAACACTGCAACAGCCTGCCCGGAGAGCTTGTGCAGCCGCCTCCTTTGGAGATAACGAAAAGTCCCCTGGATGTGTTCCTCTGTGATTTTTGTGTACATATCCTGCTCTAGCAGGATGGTTGGACTAGATGACCTTCAGAGGTTCCATCCAACCCCTACCATTCAGTAATTGTGTGATGAGCTCTGAAGTGATACCAGCACCGGTAATGCCCAGAGGAGCATGCTTCACCCCTTTGTGTAGCACAGTGGAAATCTCAGAAGGAAAGAGAAGCAACCTCAGTACAGTATTTTGAGGTTTATTTTATCC
This sequence comes from Upupa epops, assembly GCA_013397515.1. Lineage (NCBI taxonomy): Eukaryota > Metazoa > Chordata > Aves > Bucerotiformes > Upupidae > Upupa > Upupa epops. Next base: position 53,539 of record VZRI01011004.1, on the reverse strand, counting down.
AGAAATCTTTGTCTTTGTGAGGTGACTTTTGGAAAAAGTAATAGGCAGAGTCTTTGTTCAAAGGGGTGATGTTCTTGCCAGCTTAATGCTTTCTTCTGAAACTGCTGTTACCACTTGAAGTCTGTGTGTGTTTTGATTCTGCAACAAATGGCTGACGTTACCGTAAATTGCCTATTTGCACTAGCTAAGCTGACTTTTAATCTTCTCCTCTAACTTGAAAGATAAAGCTGCCCCTTGGTTGAACTGGTCCCACACAACAAAATTGTCTTAAACCTGCAGCTTGCATTGTTCAGAATGAGAGTTTTATATAGACACAAACAGTTCGATATCTTTAATTGTGTTATGTAAATTTGACCTACCCAAGTTGCAGAGCTTCCCTGAACAACTAGAATCTTGTTGGCATATGTCCTTAATCAGCTAAAACAATCAGGGACACTTCCTGAGGTTGCTTTGTTCTTCTTCTATGTAATGTGTATTGTGTGTGGTCACGTTCTCCAAGTGTGTGAAGACTTACTCACACTGTGGGAATTTCTTCTCTATCTGCATTGCTGATGTAACCAGCTATTCAGACATATTTCTCCCTTAAGTGTAGATCTAGAGACAATGATAGGAATGGGACTAATTATTTTTCCTAGTGTAGTGTCCCAGATCTGCCTTTTCCTGGGAGAATTTTCTATAATTTTGTTTTTTCTTCCCGAACACTAAATGGTATTTTCCAAGAAGATTGAGAAAGATGAGCTAATTTTTCTCAAACTTGGTCGTGAAAGAATTACATGTTGCTATCCAGATAATACCTGAAGTAACACAGCAATGAAAGCAGACTTTGAGCTGGTAAAAGCATTCCCTAGAGAAAGAGAACATATTAGCAGAATTGTCTGTTAATTTTCCTGAATGCTTTAATTCAGTGAGGGATTAAGATCACTGTATGGAGATACCAATACTGGATAGATGTTTGCTTAGGAAGAGTGACATTTCTAGAACTACTCTAGAGTGTTGCTTGAAATTTCTCAAAAAAAATCTTTGCTAGTCTTTTAGCCATTTAATAAAAAAATGTTCTATACTTTGAGGAGCAAACCTATGTTAGAGTCAGAGTTGTTCTGGGTGGATTTTTTAAGGAAAAAAAGGCCTGTCCAAAGAAAAACTCTGCAAACTTAATTTTCTTGAGGCGGTACTTGAAAATATTTGTTTTAGAGTTTCCTACTGAAAAGACATTGCAGTCAGAACTGAACAAGTTGAAATGTCACACAGCAACAGGGAAAATTTCCTGTACAGCCTCAGTAATCCAACATAGATTTATTCTTCTCAGTTTGCCAAATACAGTGTCTAGCATCATTATATAACTATGGGGTTTTTGTCTTCGTGAAAATGAGAAAATAAATGCTCTCTTTCAAGACAGACAAGACCATAAGAGCAAACAGAGCTCATTGATTTAAAACTCAGTGATTGCAACTGCATTAAGAGAAGGGCTTAATGCCACCAGTGAAAAGAACAATCTGCTTATGCATGCCTTCAGCTTTCAAGAAGTTCAGCATCATCTCAGTTTCTGATGTCAGTTTAGTTGGCTTTCATTTTAGCAGGTCCCAAGAGTTGCAGTGGGAGGAATTTCCCAGTCTTTGCTCTGAGGGACACATAAAAATCAGTTCTCTTAAGAGTTGAATCCAGTGTTTTCTCAGGCATGGTTAGCTTTTTGCTCTGATCGTTGTGGTGACCTCCAGATTAATGCAGTAGCAGTATGGTCTGCTGGGAGAATCCTGTTCCCTCCTCCTGTACTTCTGACCTTTTATGACTGGTTCTCTTAAAACATAGCCACGATCAAATTTCTGACAGCATATTGAGAACAAATGAAATTTGATTTCTGTCTCATGAAGGCCAGTAATGCCAATTGGAAAGGAGTAGAATTCAGTCTGGAAATATTTTCTTTCAAATAATTGCCTGAGTTGCAGCAAGTTCTTCCAACTCTTGAACTGTGAGAAGGGCTTCTTTCCAGCCTAGTAGAACCATCCAGTTTGGCGAGACTATATCACTCTTTCCTCATCCCAAAGTGGTTGAACTTCATTACGAGTTTTCGTTTTCTTTGTCTTCCTCAAACTTCATGGTTCCCTAGGGTACAGCTTTCTGTCTAGCCTTGTTGCTGTGCAAATGTCTTCTTCCACCTCAGCTTTTCTATTGGATCCAGGGTTAAATCCTCTAAAGGTCACAGTTTCACATAGTACAGCTCTTCAGCTGCTCTGCATTACTGAGCTTACTCTCATAATATTTTTAGGTTTAGAAATATTAATTGTTCTCTGTAACTGCAAAGAACTTGTATCCCCCCCACCCTCTGTTTTAAGTCTTAAGAAAACTTGTATCTCTGATTTCCCAAGAGAAGAAAACACTTTCAAGACGCTTGAAATACTGTTTTAGAGACAGATATTAAATGGACAGATGTTTAGGTAGCTTATTAAATGCGTGATTTCATGACTTATTTTACACCATGAAATGAAGGGAATGACAAGCTAGTGGCTGGCATAGCCATTAAGTATTTTTGGTACCCAACTTCTACTGCCTTGATGCGTCAGATCACTTTGAGCAACTCAGTTTTCAATGTCACATGCTTAGGCAACATCATAACTGCTCCTATTTCAAACAATTGCAGTTGTTTTCTAAGTTGTGGCCACCTGTGAAACAAAACACTGATACACTGACTTGCATGTGATGTTTTATTTTTAAAACACTTGTTTAAAGATAGATGCCAATGCTCTCTGTATTTAAATATGAAAGTTATTTGTTTTTAATAAGCCAGTCCTTTGACTCATCTTCTCCTTTAGCAAAGCCTCCTTTTTCGGGCACTCTCATTCCTTAGTGCAGCACGTACTGTGTGGTCCTGGTCTAGTTCTGTGTGCACTACCAACATTTGTACTTGTACTCAGCAGCCAGATTGTTTTTGATCTCTTCTGCCTTAAGTACTTTTCAAATAGCAACACAGAAGCAGAAGCCTTTGTGTTCTCTCATCATGGCTGTCCCAAGACACCTGGCCTCATTGTACTCCATTATTCTTTACAATTTAGCCTTTCATTTGGAGTCTTTTGGAGAGGGATTCTTTCCCATTTGACAGTAATTACATGGTAATACACAATTAAACTTGGACTTATGGAATGTAAATTATCAACAAGAACTTTCAAGTACTTGTATTCTCACTTCCCATGCCCTTACACAACTCAGAGCAGGCCTGCTCTGCTCTTTTCTTCCTCCTGAAATCACTGTTCACTGTCCTTTGGGTCTTCTTTTCATCCTCTCTGTCCTTAGCCTCCACACCTCATACAGCAGCTTCTCTTCCTTCACCTATCCAACGTTGTTATATTGCTGTTTTGTATTGTTTTTTAATCTGTAATGTTGTTGATACTTCTCTGGGCTCCATCACCACTAGAAGGTCCGACAGCGTCTAATAATCATGCCCTGTGTTTAGAACCAGTATACATATTTTCACATTTGTCCTTCACACTGGTCTAGAGAATTAAATACAAAGATGGTACTGCAGAATTGCACATATTGTCAGTGTGTCCTTGGAAATGACTGTGAAGTGAATGCAAATGATCTCTTTCTGTTTATGTGGCACCTTATGGGCACATACTTAAATATGAATCTTAAAGGAATCTAAACAATAGAACAAGTTTTTCTCTTGCATTGCATTAGCAGGAATAATCATGGGTACCAATTTGTAGCTTAGATGTTTCTGCTTAACTAAAAGTGATTTTGAGCAATGATGTGCGGATTAAATACGGGATAGAGACTTGAATCTGACTTTAGTTCCTAGATGTGTTATTTCGTCGAGTAACTTGTTCGACTCACTGAATCTTCTGCGTCCCACTTCCCCTTTATAAAATGGGACAACAATACTGCTTTTATCTTAGGTTATGAGGCCTCTGGGGCAGGAATTGCCTGCTTTTTTTGAGTGTGTAGTTTTTAGCACAATGGGGTCCTCCTCTTGGTGATAATAACAACAACATGTGCAACACTCACATAATAAGATTGATCTTTCATCTTCCAATGCACTGGAGTTCCCATATTACCATAGCATTTTGTTCATCGGATGTGAGAGTTTTTTTCTTGTCTTGTAAGAATGCAGACATGCCTTATGTTTTTGTCCTTTTGCCATCTGAGAGAAGGGAAGTGTAGTGTGTGGGACAAACATGGTGGTATATGTGTACATTTTCCTGAAAGTTCTTCTTGAGTAGGTTGTTGGGATAACTTACCAGTATCAAAATATCTGTTCCAGTAAGGGAAAGTTCTTGTGATATACAGGGATGAAGGTTTCTGGGCTTCATACCTTATGATGCACCACATGCTGATGAGCAAGCCAGAAAGGATAACTCAAGTGTTGCTGTACTCCAAGGTAAACAACTCAGGTTAGATATGTATTTATTTTCCTCCAGCATTAGGGGCAGCCTCAGAAAACAGAAGGTTTTACAATAGGGGGAAAGAAATTACTGTCTAAAAGCAGTCAAATCCATGAGACCAGTATCATTGTGCAGAGGTGGAATGGGGGGGAAATATCTACTTGGAATAAATGGCATTGGGTTGAATGACATGAAGAAAAATATTTTTTAAAAGAAGCATTAAATGGCAAAACCTGTTTTGGTCATTTCTTATACTCACAACAAGTGGGAATCTTCTGGTGGTGATGCTGACTTAGACTGGTGGCATAGATGTGGTGACTTAGATTCAGATTTGTAAATGTCTCAAAGTTGGAAGCAGAACTGAGCTAGAGTGATCACATCAATGAAGACTGAAATTCAACTGGTCTGTAGATGTCTAACTTCTTTCCACACCAAAAAAGTGGAATGTCTAAAGGGTGTAGATGGGACAATTCTTTCTCAGCAGATCTTTGCTTCCTGCTCTATGACTTTGTGCTCTGAAGCTAAACTCGTGAAACTATGAAAACATCAATTTTTTCTGCTCCTTTTCAGGACAGTGTATAATCATTAGCTTCTCCTTGAAGCTGAAAAGCATCTCTGAGCATATGCACATGACATTTTTGGGAACTGTGTTTTGAACAGTTCCAGCAACCTATTAGAACTAATATTAACACAAGAGGCTTAGGTTCTTGTATGTCAGAGAGGTTTATAAAGAACCATAGGATGACATATAAAGAAAATGCCAGTTGTGATAAGGAAATTATCTTCTTAAAGATCTCTCCTAGAAGATATGAAATATATAATTGCTGTACAAGACCAAGCCACTTGCAAAATGTTCATTGCAAAATGCTTCTGATCCAGATGAGAGGTCCCTCCTGGAAGCTGTGGAGGTGCTGTCCCCATCTTGTTCTCCTGTTTTAAGTCATGATTGGACCATGTAAACACGAGACTTAGTAGTTTTTCAGAATCACACTTACGTATGGGTAGAATTGCTTCACCATACACGTTTTGATCTGTTCTGGAAAAGTAACCAGAAGGCCTCAATCTGTAGAGTGACAGAAAATTGTTAAATATAGTCCATGGAGAAATATATAGATTGCATGAATGAGCAGATTTATTTCCTCTAGTTTGTTTGACTTTTCAGAAATTTCTTTGACTGAACTTACTAGCTGTTGTTAAGCTGTCCTCTAGATTTGTACTCTGACTGCTCACAAACAAAGCTGCTGGCCTTCTAAATTCTACAACAGTGTGTACCAACCAAGATGCCATGTGTGTATATCCTCTTTGAAATCGTAGCTGGCAGTTGTATGGTTTCAGCCTGTGATGAACAATGTGCCACTGTCGAGGCATGCCTGCCCTGAGAGATGTGCCATTATGCAATACTACTGGAAATGGCTGCTGCAAATAGATGCTAGAGTAACATGCCATGGCAAAGTAGTGTGGTGTTTTCATGCAGAAAGACAAATTCCATCAGAGTCCCAGACCGCAGTCGGCAAGTGTTAGACAGTGTGCTGCTATCGGATACAGTTGCTCTAGCCAAGATGCAAGATTTAGCAGATGCTTAGCAAAAGGTTCCATTCTTCTTGCCACAGACACATGTGGAGCTGTCAAGAGTCTAGTAAAGATTTTACAAGTTTTATAAGTCATAGTTTATTGAGCTTGGGAAAGAATTATATGGCGTTGTGATCTTGGAAGCTGTTTTTTCTGAAATAATATATTAGAATTTGTTTTTAAAGGTAAACTCTGCTTTTGTGATAATTAGTGAAAATCGATTTTTTTAAAACAGTGCTTTTCTTCTACTTTGTTTGGACTATCCTCCTGCAGTATCTTCTTTGGTTACACAATGGTGTTTTCCTCTGAGCAATAAACTACTAGCAAGCTGAATCAGTACTTTGAAGCAGATTATATCTGGATTAACTTTGCTTTTGGAGAAAATTCTTTACCAGGGCTCATAATGACTATGGAATGGTACAAATAAAGGGAACACTACTTATCAACCACAGTTGGCCATGCAGGAGAGTGGCATAACATAGGAAGCATTTGTAGGAAGAGTTCCAATTTAGGCAGGGAGCTTCAATCATGGAAATCAGTCCTGCTTCTACATACTGAGCATGGAGCCTATGAATACAAGTAAAATTTAAGCTTGATAATTTTATGATTGCTTATGAGGTTTAGACTGTAACTTCTGCTACTGTTTAATGTGTAGTACTTTTCATAGAAATTCTGACTTGGTTAATTCTTGTGAAGTTTACTGTTGGACTTGCTTGCTGGGAACGAAATGCTCTCCATCATCCCCACCAATGTAAGCTGGTGCCACAGGGGTTCGGGTGTGAAAGACAAGCGAGGGACTGGAGAGGTATTGGAAATGTTTGAAATAAGGCCTAGCGTAGAAACACAAGAGTAAGAAGTGCTTTTGGTTTTCAAATGCCCTTCACAAAGACTGGCTAGTAGTAGGGCTGAGAAGTAGTGCAACTGTTTTGGAGATTGAGACCAAGAAGAAAGGTTTCCTTCCCAGCATAGTAACTGGTATCAAACTTTTCAAAACTCCTAAAGGCAAGTCCTCTGTTGCCACAGTGATACTCCCATCTTTCACTGTTTTGAAGATCCTGCAGAATTCTAAGCAGGAATTAGGTTTGCAGAGCACTTGGAAGCACCTTGTCCTCAGGAACATAGCTGAGAACAGAAGTTTGTTCGGTACTCTACAATTGTGACAGAGCTGAAGAGATGGAAAATGAAGGGTTAAGATACACACTGTCTCAGTGTGATAGGCTGCTACAATTGTGTGGAAAAAGCATTAGCACTTCTGTTCTCCTTTGCATGTGTCCATTCTGAAGGCACTAACACTGCAGAGGTGCTGATTGACACACATTATGTAATCCTAACTGAAACTGCTGGCAAAACCAGGTAGCTGTGGTGCTGTATTTGCTAGTGGGCACAAAATCTGGAAAGGCCCGAAGTCAAAAGTACAGTGTGAAAATCTGAATTTTATGCACTAATTTGAATTTGAGAAGCAAAAGTGAGGCTGACTCGTTCCCAGTATGGAGGGAATGCCAGTTCCAGTTTACGACGGGTAAACAAGACCAGCTTCAGTCTGAGCTAGAGACAGGTACATGATAAAGCATTGGGGGAAGCAGTAAGTGATGAAGAAGGCTGAGAGTCAGGTATGAGAGTTCAGTGACTGAATCCTCCTTGGTTTAGGGTCTGCCTTGTAAACATTTGTGTTGTTTCCTCAGACAAGGTATGAGGAATGCAGAAATTCTCAAGAGATCTGCTGTCCATCTTGTCTATGTGAGTAGCTCTCATTAATGTTAATGGGAGCTGCATGCTCTCAAAAAGTGAAGACTCCCTTGTGATGCCTTGAGAAGGAAGATTAATATCTAAATTATGTGTAATTATTTGTGCAAATGGCATAATATATGATGTCTTTGTTGGGTCATTATTGCTCAGACAATTGTCTCAGTAACATTTTTCTTTAGTAAAATGACCACACGCAACAAATAACAGACTGTATTAATTTCTTCTTTGTTTTACTTAAACTCTGTGTGCTCCGTCCTTGTTTTTTAAACAAAAATTCAACTTCCTGTAGTTCCCCTCTCCTAGCAAAGTTTTTTTAGAAACTGTTAGAGAGGACTGATGTCTCCTTCATAGGCACAGCATACTTTAAAGGACACTAATACTTCTGACTTGAACACTGCAAGCAACCAGTGAAGTCACTGGAATTTGAGGGAGGTTCAGGATCCTGATTATACTTCTACCTGATGCCTGATGGAATGGAGCACTCTGTTACCTACCATATTACTGGAAAGAGGAGCCAAAGGAAAACTGAAGGATCTCTGACTTTTTGTTGCTGCACACAGCCTATGGTACTGTGGGAATTGTGAGAGTATGAATGATAAGTGACTGCATTTAACCTGTGTAAATTGGAAGAGCAGCCTTTGGAAATTGTATCTTGTGGAAGTACTTCCCACAGAAGGGGTAATTTTTTTTTTTTGAGTAAGTAAAATTTTGAAGTCTGAAGCAAAGGCTTTAACTGAAGTTATTGTGCACATTGTTTTGCTAGGCTTTGGACCACAGCACATGCTTCATGTTATGAAATGCATCCTTTGAAAGATGTTCAAAATGGGGCATCTCTTCTTTCCAGTAGTAGCTGGTATTGACAGCAGCATGGTTGGTTCTGGTTAAAAGTTTAATGTTTTAGACTTGTGAGAAAGGAGTCTGGCCCTTGTAGGAGTGACAAGGGTAACACACTGGTTAGCCAAATTAGTTTCTGGTTACATTATAAAATTGAGCAAAATAGTGACATTATAAATGGTTGAACATGCAGGAAAAGCCCCCAGCTCTTTGAGCTGGGCAAGGTCAATGGCTTGGCAACTCTCAGAGTATTTGCTTGCCCTATTGGGGCAGTATCAAAGACAGTTCTCAACATTAATCAAATGTTAGGACTGCATCAAGTCAAGTACTGAAGTTTGTATATGCAACTCCCAGTGATTTCCCTTGTGTGCATGAGCAAGACTTCTGCGTTGGGTTTCTTGATCTGATGCACAGGATTGGTACACATGGGCTGTGAAAGCACAGAATGCCACACAAATCTTGGGCCATTGACAGAGTTACTAATTTTTTGTTTTAAATGCTTCTGGTTTGAAAATACTTTGCAAATATAAACCTTTATGACAACACTGAGCTGAGAGACTGACACAGACACACTGTGGAGAAACTAAGGACTAGAGAAGGTGTTAACTCCTGGGTATATCCAGTTCAGAGACTGTGTGTGACTGCAGTCATATCAATTTATGCTCTTGGTATGATCAGGGCAGAGAGCCCTGCTGGTTCATTTGCCTCAACGAATTTGTGCAGTACTTCTGCAGATCACTTCTCATGCTTCACATAGGGTTCTCATTCAGGTAGCCTCCAAACAATTTTTTTTTCTCCTAGGTGATCTGTGGTCAGAAGCCTATTCTGCTGGCATTCTACAAATGTGTATAGTCATTCGGTTAACGCTTAGGCTGTTGGTGTCACATCTTTCAAAGCCCGGAAATGCACATGCTCACTCTTTGTTTCTGCCTTTCTGATCCTTCAGCTTCCTCAAAATGAGACAAAACCCTGCTCAAGGCAAGGGAACAGTACTGGCTAAAACTGCTGCACTAGAGGCAGTTAATCCCAAATGATTACTTTTAAAATTCAACTAGTAAAACTTAAAAGTGTTGTGGGCAAAGCGGCTCTTTGGCTGGAGAGAGGGATATGCTTGAAAGTGTAAGACTAGACAGGAGATAGCATTACATCTAAATGATCTTGTGTGAAAATTATTATATAACCAAAAAAAAAAAGTACATTGTTTGGGTGTTGTGATGGGAGGTGCTCTGTGTTACCTTCTGCTTTTGTTATGAGCGCTTAGCACCAGACACCATAGATTTCTCATATCTCTCAAAAACTGTCAGCCTTGATTCTGTTGCTTGCTCTGTACTGGAATGGCGTTGGACTAGTAAATTAATCCCTGTACGAGTAGCAACTTTGAAAAGCCCTTCATCCTGCGTCCAGGTTAACCAGCCATGCGTAAGTATCACAGGAGTAGTGCTCTGGCTGGGGGTGATATCGGGCATGTGCTCAAGACTAATGCGACAGGAGGTGCAACACACTTTGTGAGGAAGAAGCTTCTTGGGTGCAGAGCAGTTCTTTGAAGATAGGATAAGAAGCATGGAGGGAGGGGAACGGCTCCTGACCCTCATCCTTAAAGATACAGGGAAAAACATCATTAAGGATTGCAAGGTGGAATCTTATTGGAGAGTGGAGGCCTGGCACCTGCACGTTCAATCCTGACTCGTTTTGGAGATGGAATGCCAAGTGAGCTTTATAGGGGGATGGCAAATCCTAACTCCTTTGCCAAAACACAGACCAGCCAAATGAAGCTGTCATGTTTTGTCTTTTCTGCATTAAGAGAAGGAAGAGCCTTATGAGGTTCTTTGCTTTCTGCTGTGGTTTCAGCTGGCTTGTGTTGTTGGACTTAACGCTGATGCCCCTTGGCTGATCATGCATTGCTGATCACCATTCAAGGTAAGAGACAAAAGAGGGAGCTTAGCAGTCAAGAGGATACTGATGAGAGGGGAAATTGCTTATTTGAAAGGCTTTTTAAACGCTCTTCTCTTTCTTGACAACAACAGAGTTTATCGCTCTCCCTTTATCCCTCTATAGAGAGTCAGGCTCTGTCCATTATGGAGAGCTCTTAAGAAACACTCCTCTCCTCTTTGTTAGTTCTTTTGGCCTGTGTATGCCAATGAGAAGGGATCGGAGCATCTTGCACGGTCGGCTGCTGTCTTTGGCAGAGGAGTCATCGGTGGCCAGCATAGATCTTGTCCCTGGAAATGATGTCAACGGTATGGGTTTTTCATTTTAATAAAACAGAGAACGAGGGTGAAGGAAGAAGAAATACCAAAGAAAATACTCTGCTGTGTTTTGAAATCTGTTGACTTCTAGAATATTTTCTTTTTCTTATTACATAAACCAGTCTGAACTCTTCAGTTTTGCAGCTGTACAGTTAGCTGGAAAATCACAGAATTTCTTGGAAAGTGGCTCAGTTGTTCTTTCCCTCCACTTCTGGCTGCCTATTGGTGAAGTTTACTGCTGGCAGTTAACATTGCTTGCATGCCATTTGTCTGATACCAATGGCAAAGCTTAGGCTTAAGGTAAAGCAGCTGCTTTTAGATTTCTGCTCCCTTCCAGGAGTTACTTAGTCTTTCACTGCTTCCTATACACCCCAGTTTTATTTGTATATGTTAACCCCACTGTGAGGCCTTATCTACAGCTCTGTTCTGGCACCTCAAGGTGCCTGCAGCTGCAGGTGGGCAGTGTGCAGGACATGGATAAAGCTGGTTTTTGTAAGTTTCAGATGCTGTTGTTTCCAGCCAACTCCTTTGTGACCAGCATAGCTGTGCTAATTTGTAGTCCTTTACAGCTAACTCATAACTGCCTATAAAATTTTGGGCTGTCATGGGATCAGACCCTAAAAGGTTTCGGTTTGGTTAACTGTCAGTTCTTGGACTTGATTACATTTGGGTTCACTGCCAGCAGTGCCAGTAACTATTATTGTGAAAAAGACTCAGCAGTGTCACCACACTTAATTTTAAAATGTTTAATTGCACTTTTCTAACTGAACCTAAAATTTCTGTTGGTTATTAGGGGGCACCTCTTGTGGTGCATTATTCCACAAGGACTAGTTGGGAGAAAGTTGTCTATGTTCTTTAGGCATGTGGTAGGAGAAATTCTTATCAATGTATGGACAGTTCCTGAGCAAAATATCTTGAGTTTTCCCAGCATCACTTTTTAGTGATCTCCTGCAGAAACTGCTTTTTAGATTGGAAAATATTGTCAACATCCCTGTGTAGTCTCTACAGGATTATGGGTTCTTGTACCTGTTAGAATTAAAGGTTCTTCCCATTTTGAATGGAGAATATCAAATGTTATAAACAAAATTCTGGCGTTGCTGTGTTAAACATAAAAATGTCTTGTGTCAATAAATGTGGGTTCAGAACTGTAATGCTCTCAAACTGCTCCTTGCAGTGCACAAAAAGGATGTGACATGGCATTTCTATCTGTCAGTTAAAGCTTGGTTTAATTGGCTCCAGTCAAGTTTCTGTATTGTTCTGGTAATCTGAATTAAACATTGGTTTGACTACATATGTGGCTTTATCTTCCTGGAAGACATAGGGTGCTCAGTCAGGCAGTAGCATCAGCTTTGAAGTTAAGTTATTCATAGCTCAAGGATTGATTCTGACATTAACACTGTTTCCCTACATTCCTTGAAAATGCATCCCACCACCCCATTCTTTCAGTGCCTGCTTTAGTATTAATTTTAAATATCTGTACTTGCATAGTAAAAAAAAACAAAACAAAACTGCTCTTTCACTCCAAAAATAAAAGACTGAAAAAGCAAAATTAGAGGGGCTGCAGGAAATTATACTTTTTACGGGATAACTTCTTGCTCATATTTATAAGCTACCAGCTATCACATGCCTTAGGGCCAAGATGTTTAGCCACTTCTGAGTGTGAACAGTTTCTGTCACTGAACTGCAGAGCTGGGGCAGAAGTACATACGGGAGAGTTCCTGAAGGTGAAATCAAACTGAAACAAATATTTTCCTTGGACCTTGCAAACCCATTCTTCTTAATGACATACATGCATAATAGCTTAAAGTCGGTCACTTAAGTAGCCTTTGCTTTTAGCTGACAGGTACAATTGAGTTAAGTGAAATTTCTTTCTCTTTTCTTTTTTTTTTTTTTTGTTTTTTAAAGGGACATGGGGGAGGAAGCATGACTTTATTCTGAACTTTCTTCTTGTTTCTTAAAAGAACTTTTTGTGTGAGAAAGACTAGATGTCAGTGCACAAAAAAATGACTTAGGATTTGCATTCTTTTGCCACAGGAATAAATGAACAAAGTTTGCAACTGAAAAGGCATTTTTACACCTTTTGTTGTTTAGGAACACAGAAATCCCATTATGCTTCATGCATAGCCCTAAGGAATGTGCAAACAAGTATTAGATCAATGGCATGTCTCTGCAGCTGCTTTTATCATGAGTATTTAAAACTGAATATTCAAACATTCATTCATATTTCAAACATCTGTCTCAAATAGCGCATTTGTGTTGGAATATGTTTTATTGCTAATAGATAGGTTAAATGTAAAGCTTTTAAATGTTTTATGTCTTGCAGATGCTTAGCTACAGTCCGTAACAACGTTTGCAGGGTGTTTGGGTTTTTTTGATGCTACAGAGTGGAAAATTAGCAATAAGCTTTAAAAGGAAAAAACCCAACAGTACCCACGTGAAAGAGAAGATACGTGAAAATTCAGAGAACCCAGCTCAGTTTAATACGTGATAGTGAGTCTGCAACGCTTATGGACACTGATAAAGCATCTTTCTTTTCCAGATAATTCACACTCCTACATGTAGTTGTTCTACACGATTTGACAATAGCCTTATCAGTGTCAAGGTTGGTGTTGTCTAAGATCAAGGTGTGATACCATACGGGCTCATCCTTCCCTTCACATCCATTCTTGCTCTGGGAGCGAGGTGGAAGGGGTGTAGAGATAGGCTTGGTGGGCCAACACTGCAGTGGTGAGCAGTTTCTGTTCTTGTGCACATCCCCCCAACATATCTGTGCCTATCCACAGCAACAACGGCTGTGGGTCTGTATGAAGCCGTCTTTCTCACTTCAGTACGTTGTTTCTTTTGCTCTGTGCATAACAAGTCCTTTGGAAAGGACACAGAAACCAGATGTGCTTCACCCGGTTTTCTCATGCAGAACATATTCATATATGTCATCATAAGGGAAGGTCGAGTAAAGCAGTTGCTTTCCTTTCAAAATGAATTAAATTCAACAATTTTGTGTGTGTATGCGTGTGTGCAAAGCCCATCTCTGTATTGAGCTCTACTACCTGTGACCGATAAAATCACAGTCATGAGTTCCTCTGGTACAAATCTGCTGCACTGCTGTACGACAAAGCTGATTTTGTTGGTGATTCTCTGGTGCTGGGGTGGATAGGGTCACTGTGACCGGTGTATCTGCACTAAGAGTTCCCTGAGAGGCAAATATCCTCCCGATGTTAAAGAGATATTCAATATTATAATTAAAAATGTATTATTTTTTCGTGGTGAAAGTATTTTCCAGTCATGGGAAAGCTTTTATTTATTATTAAAATATTCCTGGTTTTGGTGAGATTTTTGCTGGGTCCCTAGTGTATAGGCTGTAGCAGGGAAACACAGGAAGGCTCTAATCCTTTAAAGAGTTTTTCATAAGTTCATGCTGACTTTCAGGTTTAAAAAAACACTTTTGTAGACTCAAGACAAATTAATATCCAAGCAAACCTAATAAAAAGCAAAGATAATGCATTCCTTTAAAAAAAAGGATCCTCCTCCTTTTTGTTGAGCACAGTATATCTAGAATTATTATACTGAATGCTTTACAATTCATTTTGCAAAATTAACAACAGTGTCTTAACAAGACCTCTCTTCTGGCAGAACTCTCCTGGGAACTAGATTTCTTTTTTGCTTGGCTTTTGTTTTGGCCAGGGCACTAATGACTGGTTTTGCACCTCCTCATGTTGTCCACATCTTGTTTGCAATTAAACTTTAGGAGCTGACTTTTTGTGGTTGCATGTATTTCAACATCTGAGCATCTGGCCTTCTTTACTGAGGCATTCTGGAACAAACTGTCTTGCTTGTGGATTGCCTACATGCCTATTTTCACTTTTAAACCAAAAGACAGTGTGGAGTGGTCTAGCAGAGATCTTAAATTTAACCTGTTCCTAATCTGTTTAAGATAGGACTTGCTTTCAACAAAGCCAGTGTTTGTTTAGCCTTTGCTTCTGTTGGCTGAACTGATTCAAGACTGCGTGTTAAGCCAGTAGAACTGTGTGTATAAACCAGCCGTGCATGTAAAACCTGGTCCTCAATGCCCTGTCCCGGTGTCTGACCATTTGTTCCATCTAGCAGAGGATGCAGCATGAGCTCGTGTGTAGAAATGTGGAGCTCATGTCCACCAGATCTGGATGCAAGTCATTCCTACTAAGATCTTGGTGTTGAATTAAACATCTATATGAGTTAAAAAAAATTGTTTTTTGTATGGTAGTAAAGAAACGAAGAATTCCTGTTGGTGGAGTGTCTGTGTGACTTACATGACCTCTACTACAAGACACTACAGCAGTTCTTATGTGATGAGGATTTTTTCCCCAGGTGTCCACTCTTTGATACTCTTGCATCAAAGTACTCTAATTTTGTAGTGATCAAGACTTTTAAGTGTCCTGACAGATTTTTGGTGCACTTCCTGTAATTGAAATAGAACAAAGAGGAAAGCATGCAAATGACTGAGTGTGTGAAGTGGTTGAGGAGGACGGAAACCTTTTAGGAGTAAAATGTATTTTGTTGATGGAGGAACCTGTGGTTCCTTTTCAATCTTTACTGTAGAGTGGTCTCATTGCACTCCTTGTCTCTCTTAGCATGGCATCTTCTTCATGGCTTACTTCCATTTAATCTCTGTGACAGTCTTGTCCCACGTTGGTGAGGCATTGGAATAGGCTGCCCAGGGAGGGGGAGGAGACACTGACCCTGAAGGTGTTCAAAAAACAGGTAGACTTGGTGTTTCTAGAAGATGGTTAAGTAGTTTGTGGTTGTAGGGTGGACTTGATGATCTTCAAACTCTTTTCTGACCTTGATGGTATCATTCTATGTTTTCTCCTGTACTCCTTATATCAGCCTGAAACTCTGCACTTGATCCTTCTATCTGTGTCCTCAATCACCTTCAAGGACTTAACCATGTCTTGGTGGCTCTTTCAGGCACACCTTCCCTGCTTCTCTCTTGTAGGTGCCATGTCTGAATCCTCAGGCAATGCTCTCACATCCTAACCCTAGCATCTACACTTATCTAACTTTCCCTCAGTTAGTGTTTCTCCTTGATTTGCTCTATCCCAGATGTGGTTCTTGCTGCCCATATTTTCTGCAGCTTGTTCATGTTATGTTGGTACCAGAAGCAGCAGGATCTTGGGAGTGGTGACATCCTGAGCCTTGCCTCTTCTGCCTGCTGCTTTGGGGAGCAGAGGAAGAGAAAATCTGGCTCAGCTCCTGTTGAGCCAGGCTGGAGATTGCTCTGTGCATATGGTGTTTTAAGAGAAATACATCGAATTTCTCTTCTCCAAAGATTTACAACTTGGCCACATGGATTTCTTTTTTTTTTTCTTCTTTTGCTTTCTTTTAAATTAGCAAAAGGCATGGCAAAATCTCCGTCACCGGCAAAATCCCTCTGCTGAAATATAAAGGACTGTTGAGAAGGTATCTGTGCTTTGAGGTGGTCAGCAAGCATTTGTTATTGTGGAGTGATGTATATTCCTCCAGCCTTTTCCTTACAAATATATTAATTATCTCTTGCAGAAACTATCAGAAGAGAATGCAGAAATCAGGCCAAGAAAGATACCTGGCGTGAAATTTGGAGCTCAAAATTTTGCTAAGCTATAAGTAATTGAAAACAGGGTTTGTAAAACATGTCATTGCTGGCTTTGTCTTTAATAATAGTTAATGCAAACAGAAACTGCTGCAGTGTTTTTGGAAAGATAGTCAACCTTCTGCTTCAGGTTTTAAGGGATTAGGAAGACACCCATGGTGGGAGTCAGATTATCTCACATCTGTCTGCTTCAAGGCTTCTTGTGTCTTTCTCCAAAACATGTGGTACAAGCTGTTGTCAGAAGAAGAGCATTAACTAATTTATGTGCATGTGCCTTTTATAGCTCGTTAGCATGGGCTGGTACTTTTTTCAGCGAATCAGTGACTTACTTATTATTTTAGGTGAATCAAAACCAATGCCTCAGTGTAGCGCAGAACACTCACAGTGTGTTGTGTGTTCCTAACTTTAAGAAGATCTGTCCAAGTAACCGGTTTTATTTTTTCTTTTGGCAGTTGTTTGGCATCTGAAACAAGTAATGTATTTTTTTTTTAAGATGACCTAAACCAAGAAAAATTTGTCACAGCAAGGAGTTGCAAGCCACTTCATTCTGAAAGAAAGAAGGGTTGGTTTTCTTTTTTGTTTTACAGAAGAAAAAAGGGTTTCAATTAGCTCTTGAATATATTTTAAGTGTGAAAATTATAAAGGAAGGAAACGTCAAGAAATGTCACATATTGATGTCGATCCTGAACTTTATTGTTTTTGGAAGATCTAACTGTGGGGAAAAGGTAATTGTACTGGCGTATTGACTTTTCTGAAAAAGTCTTGGCTCTAATTTTCAGTGTTCCCCAGCCTTAAGCAGTGGCCATTAGAGATGCATCTCTGCTGGGTGGCTGTAAACCTTTTATTATGCTGAAGTGGAACCCACCATCTTCTAAATAATGGGTTTAATCAGGTAAAGCACAAGGGGGCAGCTTCCAGCGGCAGCCGTGGCCCAGCATGCTGAAGCACAGGGTCCAGTTGTGTGTTTCAGCGCTAGAAACACTTGAATTAGAAATGCCACAATAGATAGGACTTGGTGGAGCTCAGTGATGGAGTTGCCCATTGAGATTCAGAGTTTGCAGCTCCTGAGACCAATGGAAACTGAATATCAGCTGTAGAGAATGTGAAGGAAAACAGGCTAGTGTCCAGGTGAAGGTAGAATTGTCACCTGGAGAGTTTTGTTGTGGATAAATAGTGCAAGTACAATCAAGGCAGCACTAGGTGATTTTGATACTCTAGCTCTTGATGCAAACTACACGGTAGTGCTAGACTCTGTTGACTCAGAGTCTTTGAGCACTGGCAGGGTGGAAAACTGCAAAGCCTCAAACTTTTGAATATCTTTATCTGAACTGGTTGGCATCCCTGCTCTGACTGAGTCTACAAATCAAAAGTAAGAATTAGTAGAGTTAGCTACTTTTCCACTCTTCCTTTGTGCAGAGAAGTGATAAAGACAAAAATGACAATGCAATATAAGGTCTAGGAGTTTAATAGTAAGAGGTAGTTTTTAAAAATAAAGATCTGCACATAATGGCTTTATCTCTTAAAGCTTTAGTCTCCTATCTGAAAGACCAATCTCTATTTGGATGCGGGAATCAAACTATTTAGTTAATGTAAACTGATGAACTGAATTTGAAAGCAATTGACAGAAGGGATGGAGCAATCTAAAGGCTGCACTATCATTAGTTTTATTTCAGTTAAAATAATTGTGCATGTTTAGTCTAAAATGGAGGGGGAAAAAGGACTTTGAAATATAATTACATTTAACAGTCTTACAGCTTTGTACTTTGTGCTATAAATTGTGTTCCCAGCTGTTTTTCATCTCCTGTAATTTAAATAAGTAAATCTTTTGTTCTTAAACTCACTTAGTTCCTTCTAATTCTGTTGATGGACATCCATTTCTACTGCTTGATTTTGTGTTAATATTAGACAATGACATGCAGTTACCCCCCCACTGGCCGCAGCTCCACCTCCTTTGTTTCTGGAAGGCCTCTTTTTGCCTTGGTCTTTAGTGTTATAGAAGAATCCAAACTTCCTGTCCCTGCATCTATCCAGGAGTGAGGTTTCTGCATAAACCCCCACAAAATCCCTGGGGAAGCGTGCAAGCCCCCAAGAGGGGAAGGTGGTGCTGGGTTGTCAGCTGCCTTTGTTCCTTGCTCAGATGGAAGTGTGAGGTGGTTGGTGCTTTGTGGGCCACAGTAAAGCTGTGCCAAGGGAATGCAAATCTGCTAGGTGTGCCCAGGTAATTTAAAATGCTCATGCTGGCAGCTTTTCTGCATGAGTAAAGCTGTTTAATTAATGCGTGTTCTCCACTTTCTTTTCTCCACGAGTTGATTCAGATTGAAACGTCTGTAATAGGCTTGTCATGGATCTTGGGGACAAATAAACCTTCTCCTAGAGGTGGAAAATACAGAATCTGTGCATTTTGTGTTTCTGGACAGAATGGTCGGTGGCAGGTATGGCAGACCGACTGTGTTGGTTGGACTGCAGCATCCACCGATAGTTCTGACCTTGGCTTGGCTTCACATTGCTGCCTACAAAGTCAGGTTCAGGTAAGCCAAGTGGCATCTGTTGCCAATTTTTGTTTTACCCAAGGAACTAGAGGTACTGCAAGTGTGTCTGGCACTCTGCAGGCTTAGGCAATGCTTTTCCTCACTATCCTGTCTCTCCCCCTCCCCCAGCCCTCCAGAGAAAGCTTATTTTTCATTTGCTCAGCCTTGCAGTTTGACAGAAGTGCAACGTGGAGGAGACCTGAGCCCAGGACCAACAAAGGCAGCACTGGGCATTTTAGCCACTGCCTTTGAAATAGGCCTTGACAATAATGGAGTTGGGAAGCCCCACTGTTCAGCCTTCTTTATAGTGTTAATAACTTTCCAGAAAGAAGAGAAGCAAGAAATTGCTCAGATTTCATCTCTCAGATTTCATCTTGCATCTAGAGTGCCGCAACAAATCAAACTGAAATGGGCCCCTCTGTGGCTTCTGCAATGCCACGCCAAGCTGTCCTGGGCCCCTTCTCCCCCTGCTCTGCTGAAGGTTAGAATGCTGAGCAAGTGCTCCAAGCAGGCTTGTTGGGGGCAAAGCCAAGTCCTTCTGAATTGCACAAGTGTCTTGTTAAGGACTGACTCTGCTCTGAAATGAATTATTTCAAGTGCTTCAACTTGGAGGATGAGACAGGTAGTAGGAACTCGCTGATGGAGAGCAAGGTCAGAAGTGATGCCTGCTCTGCGTGGACATTCACTCTGGGTGTCTCCAGGACCCATCTTACTTTCCTTGAACATGCGAGGGCTGTTCTTGCTAAAGCGTCAATATGAAAATGGAAAATGGGTTTAAGGGAGGCACAGTTCATGACTGGCCATCTCTTGTAGCCCCAGGCTTTGAGGGTAAGAGGGACCTGCCAGTGACAACAGTACTTGATCAGTGCTGTTAGCAAGAGCATACTGCTTATATGTGCAAACTCTTTCAACACCTTAACAAATAATGCTAAGCTTTTCTAATGCTTTAAAATATTGGTGGAGTTGGGCTTAATCTCCAGGGCTGCATTGGGAAGAGTGCTGAAAAGAACAGGAGGGCAAACACAGGTATGATGTGTTTAGTTATACTTCACTAACTAGTAAGATTAGCAAAAATAAAGGCAGATTTAAAGGCAGAACAACAATAATTTAAAGATTTAAGGCAGAACAACAATAATTAAAAAAAGTTGACTCATCTTAGGTCTACCTAGTGGAAAAATTTTGGCACTTGAATTGCTTTAAAGGCTTCTTGCATTAATAATATCCTCTCTTCATGCATCGAAGCATCTGGAATGCACTCTCCTGTTACAATAGAAGTGCATGGTCTTCATCACTTCCTTATCTTTCATAATTAGCAAATCAAATTTTTGTCTTTAATCCTTTTGCATCCAGGGATATTTCATGCTCAGAAGGCTGGGAAGTATGTGCTAGCAGATTGTCTTGCCAGTTGGAACTCCTGAGGGCACTGGGGAAAATGCTGAGGAAAGGGGACTTTTAGCTCCAACTCTGCCACTAGTTTTGTTGATTATCTGAGTATTTGGAGCTGGAGTGTTACAGCATCCTTTCCCAAGAAATGCAGCATGGTGGGTGAACAGAGAACATGTGTCAGTGGGTTCACATCTGGCATTAGCATATAAAAATTGAGGCATATAAAGTTTCTTCCCTTACAACTAAATTAAAAACCTGTAGCATAAGGTAAACAGGCAAGTGCAAAACTGCTTGGGTGGGGAATTTTAAATGGTTACAAACATCTCCTGAAAGCTGCTTTTGGAAGAGTGTTATGAAGCCATGGGTGTCTCTGGGCACACTGCCTGCCAGTGTCACAGAGAGCTGTCCTGTGGGCTGTGATTGCTACCATCTTTTGGGGAAAATGGACCTGTTCTAATCATGAAGGAAGGAGCATGGGGCAAATCCTGGGCTGCAGAGCCGAGTTGGCCATGTAAAATGAGCTTTTCTCAGCTCTAGTCAGAGGAGAGGAGTAGAGCGCCACAGTTTGCTGCTGCTCTACTGGGAAAAGTGATGCATGCTGATAGCTATTGACTTGCAGGCACATTATCTCTGTGTAGGGCAACATGTTTCTAATTTGAATTTGTAGCTCATGGGATGTCTCAGCTGGAGTAATGCACTAGACTCTTCTCTCTGGAGACCTTGTTTCTGACTTAATTTTATGTACTTATTCATATTTCTACAGGAACAGCATGTTGCCTAAATAACAAAAGCTCGCTCTCTCTAAGCGACTCTGGGGCAGGACGGTGGTAATGCTGCTGGATACCTGAGCTGCTGTGCTGGCTGTCCTTAAATCAGGTTTAGGTCATACAGACCATGGAAAAGGGTGGCAAAAAAAAGTAGTGAGGACAGTGAGCAGCTTAACTTCCAAGGTCCTCTCTGCTAACAACACTCCTTCAAAGCAGCAGGAGCTGGAGTACAGAGCATTTCTGCAACGGCAGCTCTGCTGTGAGATGCGACCACCTGGTTTGCTCCCAATCCTGTGGGGTTTGCCAACCCTGACTGCTAATGTAGAAAAACAGAACTGTGTGTAGATATTGTGAACTACAGATAAACTTAAGTCAAGTAGAACTGCTGGAATAGAATGAGCACTAATACTTTTCTGCTTGATAAGGGGAAGTTTGAATACTCTGTGTCCAGGCTTGGGTTCCTGTTTAGGCTGAAATTAATTTGCAGCCTGTCTAATACACAAAGAGAAATGCAACTTCTGTTGGAATGACCACACTAGTTCTGTCTTCATGTTGACCTCTACTGGCCCTTGTCTATGCTGTGTTACTACACAAGTGTTACATCTCTATCAATGTCTTTGTTGATTGCAATAGCAACCCAACATATTATTTGTGTTGCAAATATGGTCCTACATTAAGGCATTTGGAGAGATATGTTATGGCTGTAGAGACCAAAGCGATCGATAGCGTTTAGATTACTGAGTTGCTAAATGGCAGGCTAAGTCATGGAAAACCACAGTTACTTTAAGGTTGAAAGATTTTTAGAAAATAAATCAATATCAAATACAGTCTGATTGGTTTCCAGTTCAAATAATTTCAAGAAACATGGAGTTTGGGGAAACCATGCCATTCATACTTGAAAATAAACAACATAGGCTTGTTTTCATTTATGCATTTTTTTTTAAGATGACCTAAACCAAGAAAAATTTGTCACAGCAAGGAGTTGCAAGCCACTTCATTTTGAAAGAAAGAAGGGTTGGTTTTCTTTTTTGTTTTACAGAAGAAAAAAGGGTGCTCCTGAAAATGGAGAGGGATCCATTGGACAGACTGTTAGGCTGGAAATGGGAAATGTGGGTGCTGCTTGGAGTGCTTCCAGAAATCCTTTCTCTATATCTTCTTCAGGTTTCCTTTCATGCCAACAGCCTTTCCTCTGGCTCTGCACAGACAAAGCATTTAGCACCAGGGGATGGCTGGTGTGACTCCCACTTAAAGCCTTCTTGAGGCTAACAGAAGTGTAAGCAGTAGTAAACATTCAGAAAGGAGATTTTGCTTTCAAGATGCTCTTTTTTAATGCTCAAGTGGCCATGGGCTAAATGATGATTAGTAGTTGTCAGGTGCAGCAGTGTGCTGGACGACTTACAGGCAGGCATGATGTGAAGCTGCCAGGGAAGCATAGGCTGCTGCCAACTCTCCAGGAGGTTGTTGTGGTGTCCTGCACATGCAGATGTGTTTTTTTGTGCATGGGCTGCTGGTGTGCAGGAGTTCTTGGAGCACTGCTGCTTCCCTGCTGCCTGGCTCTGCGCTGATACAATGCCCTAGAGATGTGGAGTGAGATTGTTAATGATTGGTGAACAGAGGAGCAGGTTGCCCCTTGGGACCGGAGACTATGAGAAGGGACGTCTTCCAGCACTTCACTCACAGGGGACATTCCAATGTGAGCTTGAAGCACCTTCTGTTGCTTTTGTTCTAGCCCAGGACCTGCCTCCTACTCTTCACAGAGTCTTCTCTAAAGTTCTTTAGTGGTTGTGCTTCACAGTTTGTTGGTAATGTACTCTTACCTGCTGGCAGTGTGGACAGCGAATGAAGATCCCTGGCATTTTGCTTGGGTTTTGGTTTTATGTCAAGCACTGTTCTACCTGAAAGTTGCTTTTGTCTTGGAAGGGGCTGCTG
Source organism: Upupa epops (assembly GCA_013397515.1). Taxonomy (NCBI): domain Eukaryota; kingdom Metazoa; phylum Chordata; class Aves; order Bucerotiformes; family Upupidae; genus Upupa; species Upupa epops. The sequence goes on along the minus strand of VZRI01011004.1, from coordinate 30,553 downwards.
AAGTGGGACATGGGAAGATGTCACTGTATAGGTTGAGCAGAATGTTGCCTAGAACTGTTCAGCAGCCAAGGGCTGACTACTGTTCATACAATAGCGGCTGATAATTATTTTGAGGCATTGAGATACAAGCAGTTATATGAGAAGCATCCAAGACAAATAGATTTGCTCTCACTGAATTCAGTGGCAGAACTTTTAATAGGAGCAAGATCCAGGCCCCATCTGATAAAGAATTTCATCTGGATTGCATATGGGGGCAGGCATTAAAGGACCCATCTAAGGATCTCCCCTCCAGAGTACATCTATAAAAGACCCTCTGTAGTTGTGTTCAAAGCTCATAGTAATGCCAGTCTCCTCAGGACAATTCACTTAGATCCCTGAAACTCTTTCTTGTATAAGCCCTGATGCTCTCCCCAAGTGGAAGAATGTGGTTGAAACTCCCATGCAGGGAAGACTGGAGATTTGTTTTTTATTTGAACCCAAAACATTAACAAATTGGACACACGTGCTTTGAGACTAGAGCCCGTTCTCATTTAAGCCCATGCAAAACTCTCCTTGATCCCAGCAGGACCAAGCTCTTGAATATTGCTTGTACCTTTTTAGATATGTCTTTAAATGAAGCAGACAGTGACAAACTTCTTCTGGATTTACTCCTTGATTGATATGCAGACAGAGGTTTGTAGTCTATTCCCACTTGGGACAGGGGAGTTCATAATCTAATTGATGAATGAAAGACCAAGACCAGGTATCACTGTGTCTTCTCTAGTGGCACACCCCTTCAACAAATGATAGTTAATCTGTGACAGCATTTTGTACTCTTTAAACATTTTACTGCTGTTGCAATACTCCTGCTCCAGCCAGTGTAGTGCTTTTCCTCACATGTGCGATTTCCTTTGTCTTTGCACTAAAGTACTGATAGGTGAGTGTTATATGTGTAGGGAGCTATTGAGCAGGAGCATATGTTTTGAATATGTTAAAATTCCTTGTAAGTCACTTGATCAATGTGCAGTGTTTGTGTTTCCCCTGTAACTTTGCCCTAAATTCATATTCATCAGCAGAGGTTGCTCGGTACTTAATGGGACACTTAATGGGGCACTGAGTGAAGGGCAGGGACAATACACAAACAGGGTGAAGAATGAGGACAAATGTAGATGAACTTCCTCAAACAGGCACAAAATGCTCATTCCTGAATAAAAAATGTGAAAAGGTCAAGTGCCCCCAGAGGTTTCTATTGTGACAGGCACTTAACCCCTTCACTCCTGGTTATCTGCTTCAGCTGCTGGGCCACTCAGTGTACAAGTGCCATTAGCATCAGTCAAATGTGAAGCCTGGGAGCAGCACAGGATACAGCTGAGTGAGACCCACCTGCCTTCCAGTTAGCGGGCACTGACTTATCAGGAAATAATCCATGTGGACACTGACTCTGTCAGTAACTCTGTCTAGAGATAATTATTTCCTAACTTGTAATCTTTTACTGGTCAATTGCTCCAGTATATTAGACAGAATATACTGTCTAATATATTAGAAATGTCATTTCCTTCTGTCTTCACATACACACACTAATTCTTGTTTTTTCCACCTAAGAGTGAGAGTACAGACAACCCAGTGCTCTCTGACAAATGTTGCTACTATTTTGCTTAAATGAAATAGAGGTTACTGCTTTTCTTTCCTGTTGAACAGACGGGATGTGGGGTATATGCCTGCTCCCATGTTTTTTGGCAGAAAGACATTTCCCTTTAAGAATCTAATAGTAATCAGGCAACTGTCAGTGTTTAGCGATCTTCTGCTCCACCACATTGGTTGTGTGCTGACTGATTTTAGTTTACCATTTCGTAGCTTGTGACGCTTCAGTGTGTGCCCCTTGACACATCACCAAGGCATCTGAAGAGTCAAGATCAACTGAGTATGTCAGTACTGCCGCTGAGAAGGCATCTGGTCTGATATTGCCAGGAATATCAAAACAAGCAGCCAGGGGTGAAGTCAGTTCTCTTGCATAAGCCCAACCTGCTCCTGCCTGAAGTGCACCTTACAAAGGCAGCTTTGGTGGTTGGAATTGATATGAGGAGTGTGAGGAAGGATATTGCTCCTCCCTCTCTCCAAACACTACTCCTTGCTTCTCTGTGTTGCAGCCAGTTGAGCAGAGACTTGGGCACAGCATGCAGAACTCTTGTATCTGAGATGATCTTTTTTGGGAATGACATAAGTGAGCTTACTCATCTAAACCCTTGGAGACAGCTTGTGTGGACTGCACTGAGCAAAACAGTGACACAAACCCAGTGAGTGCTGCTGAGCATGATTCATAGCCAATATTTTTACAACCTGCTTGTTGTTTTGTAACAGTCCCTAATTGGTTCAAAACAAATTGCAAAACTGGGTCAATTTGCCATTGGGCCTCCTAAAACTCTTTAGCTAAATCTCCAGAATTTAGCTAGAAGTTCATTTGAGTCAGACTTAGGAAAAATATATATTAATGCACCCACAGTCTCATGTGAGAAACCTGTAGGCATCGATTTGGGATTCAGAGCCAGATTCATATTCCTAAGACTAAATTCAAAGCCATCGTCTAAAAGCAAGCTTGCACACGCGTATGTCCTGATCTTTAATTAGGCAAAACTCCCACTGACATCAATAGGAGTTTGACTTGAATAAAAACTGCAGGATCAGGTCCATAATTTGGTACCTGGGATTTGATTAAGCAGCTAAATTACTAGAACAGTTTCCCCATGAGTATAATTGCCTAATTAATTTTTAAAATAGCTAAGTTCAGCACTGGATATGGTGTACCTCTTGCCACATGAAATCTGTGTTGCTTAATACAAGTTGATGGAGCTATTTGCAAGAGCCCATAGAGTTTATTTTATGGTTAAGTAGTATTGTTGATTCAAAGTTCTGAAGTAGCCACAATTGTGTTAAAACATCACATTTCAGAAAATAATGCTCTTGTAATAGACTTACTTATCTGGTTTGACTGTTAGCATTTCAAATGTGTTTTAAAGAGTAATGCTCTGTTGCGGCCTAATTCTTGCCTTCTGGCTTCTGTGGTTTATTTTGCAGAGAAAGAACTTGTTCTTTGAAGGGGTTTTTAAATTCAGTTGTTTGAAAAGGTTTTTTTGTTTTATCAATGGCCTTATTTTTGCTCTTACTGTTTTGGGTGCCTCAATTTCATGCCTGTGGAAGATCATATATATATGTCTATTAAAATAACTGTATGCTATTTGCTCTTGGATGAAGTTCCACTCTAACACGCTGGGCTGTAGTGGATACATTTGCTGCAGCAGGACCGGCCTTTGCAACTGTCAGACTTTATTTGTTGGGAGTTTTTGTTTGTTTTTAAACATAGAGCTTGTTGTGGAAGAGGGATAGAGAGATCATACATGTGTTTCTTAAGTAGGAAAAAAGTTGCAGAAGGTATTGCAGTGCCGAAAAGTAGAAGCTGTTCTACCTAAATGTATGCATGTACACCTCTGTCTGTGTGTGTCTGTAGGCATAAATAATGAGACTTGTAGTTGGCATAATGCCTGATGCCTGCTCCGGCTGTTGACAGTTACTTAATGCACATTCTCCTAGTCTCTCCAGTGAAATTCTTAAGGTATTACAGTGAGAGTTTTCCCCTTCTGGTGACTGTAGCAGAACTCTAGGACTAACTTTTTTTGTGATGTTGTTCTCAACTGGCTGGAGTGGCCCTTATTGAGCAACTCCATCCAAGCATCTTGTGCAGAGAATGAAACCATCAGCTGTCCTCAGAGAAGCACTCCATGCACTTTGTGCTGCAGTGAGTCTTGTGCCTTTGAGTCATTCAGAGTGATGAGATCTTGGATTTTAACATGCTTAAAGCATGGCTAGGAATTTAACTTCCAGCATAACACCGTATTAAGTGGGATACAGTCAAGTGTACTCCTCAGAGAGGGAGGCTAGAAGCCTTTAGCATTCTGCTCCTAAGTCTTTTAATGTACAAAGATAAACAAGACTGTGACTGAAACTGCAGCCACAGTCTGAAATTGACCCAGGTCTGCAGTCTTGATATCTTTTAAAATGACAGGTTTTTTTTCCTGTTCTGCCAATAACAGAGCCTTGCCCACAAAATAAGTGGTCCTGTAACCTTGAAAATCAGCAATTCAGTCCACCTAAAATGATGTGATGGTTGTAAAAATGGGAAGATTCTCTTTCATGTTTAAATTGGAGTCCTTTTGAAGGCTGTCCTGCTGTCTTGGTTTGCCAACTTCTGTTCTGCATTCAGCTTATGTTTTGAAGATTTTCTGTGAGGATGGTAGAAATGAATAGAAGGTACAGAAACTTTCAGCTTTCATTTAAAAAGAAAAATAGGTAACAATCTGTGTTGTGGCCTCTTGGTCTCTACCGCTGAAGTCTTCTGAAATATCGTGATTGCTCATGATGACTGTTATCTAGAAGTGATGACTATTGGTCTAGGATTCTCTGGGTTTTAAATACAATTTGGAGATGCCCAGGGTTCCCTCCTCCCCTTTACTAGTGCTGACACTCAGTAAAATTGATGAGACTCCTTGATTGCTAAAATTTAAAAGGTGAGAAGGAATTGTAAAGTCGATTTATGATAATTTAGGCTGTAATTTGTTTCCCAAGACTTTGAGAACCGTCTCACCCATCTCTCAGTGGCACTCTGACCTCCTCTAGTGGTGGTTGGGCCACAGAGAGCGTCTTCCAGCTCCTGGCAAGGACCAGTCTGGCCCAGGGTGATGTGACTGGCTCTGGGATCTGGTGATTTTCAGTGGGAGCTGTGCTGTGAGGAACTTGCTGATGTGAGACGTTTCCAGTTCCCTCAGATTTCCCTTCTGCCTTCGTTCTTACTTTAAGCAATGCCAGAAGCTCCTTGTCAGTGGGAGGAGACAGAGAGACCTGATAGTGGAAGTCTGACAGCTCCTATTAGTTGGCATATTTTTAGTCCGGGTTTATAAAATACAAAAGCTAGCAAAGAACAAATACTAGTCTTTTTTTTTATTTAACATTATCTTTCTTTTAAAAATGCAAACAGGTAGAAAAGGGCCAAGTTCTAATTTCTCCTCAAATTTTCAGTTGTCTCTGTGTAACTGCAATGCTTGAAAAATCAAGAGTAGTGCCACAAAGGGGATATCTCTGTATCTCGTTCTCCTTATTGTCTTGGCTCACTTGACCCTGTTGGGGATGTGCCCTTTCATTGTGTGCTGCTGTTGGGGTTGTAAGGGCAAACAAAAGGAAATGAGCTCTGTATAAGCCTGTGGCTTGATCACTGGCCAGCTGAATTAGCTGGACCAGCCCTTGACTCAGTGAGGCTGTGTAAGGATGCAGCTTTAATGTGCTAGGGTACTCTATTGCCGTTACCCAGGAGCACCACTTCAGGAGGGCACAAGATAGCTTCTCCAGTAGTCCCGTTCACTGGCAGAAAGTTGCAATCCAGTGGACTCCACCACCATGGGCTCTGTCATGCCATGCTGTTATCCCTGTTTTACATTCAAGTGAATGGAGACGGATTTAATCAAAACCATGCAGAGCAGAGATGGCAAGGCTGGATCTGGGGTGGGGAGTCTGGCTCCCAGTGCACTGCGTCTTGACTTTCAGAGGAAGGACCAGCTCAAAGAGGGTGATACATAATATCTTTCTCTCTTAAACCCTAATGCCCTTCCAGCTGCTGCCCTGGAGTGGCTTGTTTGTTAAAGATCTCCTCTCTCACTGGCAGTGCGTTCTCTTGCTTCTTTGTAAAACTTAATGCCTCCCGTAGGCAGTGAAGGCGTCTGTTGTTTCAGTAGCAAAAACGTCTCTAAAGGCTAAAGCAACTGTGGGGTTTGCTTTTTTTCCTTAACTCTTTTTTTGCTAAGCCTAGGTGGAACATTTGATTTATTGTGAGTAAAACAGTTCTGTATGGCACATGAAAATAGGGGCTTCATTCTGCTGTTGTTTCTTCAGCGTTGCAAGAAAGGAAAAGATTTAATACCATAACAGCAGAGAGGTGAAGTCCATGAAGGAGAGCCATGGCATGTTTAAGACCTGTACTAAAAATCATGCTGTGACTTGGTGAGTGTGGTGGAGGTCCTTGGACAAAGTGCTGTGCCACTGGCTGAACTTATCCCAGCTAGCACAGTGACCTTGGTGAGGGATGTTAGTTGTGTGTGGGATATATATATATATTGATTTTTTTTAAGTTCAAGTTATTTGGAGGCTTTTAAGAGCTTTAATTGTCATGCAAAAATTTAAAAAAAGAAAAAAAGAAAAAAATTGAAACCACTCCAAAATGAGCAAAACAAAACCCCTAAATGTCAGAACAATAAAAGCCCTAACCTAAAAACAGGGTGAAGGCTTGGAGTCAGAAAATAAATAGATAGATAAATATCAGAAAATTCGTAGTGAATTTTGGGTGTGTGAGATTTGGTCATGCCATCAAATGACCTAAGCTTGTCTGCTGGTGACAGTTTGTTAGCTTTTGGACAGAGCTAATACCTTTGAGTCCTTGCAGTCAGCATCAAGCTGTCCAAAACTGTCCAGGAATTTTGTCTTTGCTTCTTCAGCCTCTTTGAGGAGAGCAAAAGGGAAGATTAATTCTCACAGAAAGAGCTTCCTGGGCTTTGCATCTCTACCAATTTCACTGAACTCAGATCTCCTGCTTTCTTTTCTTGGGAGAGAGGGGGGAGTGTTTAAACCAAAGACTTATGGAGCGTGGCAGTGCTGGGAAGTTCTCTAAGCCCCAGGCAAAACTAAATATCAGTACATTTCAGCCTGCTTGTCTGGAATATTTGAGGAACTTCATTTTAATCTTAAAACAGTTTACAACCCCGGAGAGAAACACAGATCTCTTCCTTCTCCCGATGAAATAAAGAGTAAATATGTGTTGTTGCTGCATTCTAGTAACTTTTTGCTCTCCTTTACCCCACTATTAAACATTTCTCAGTTTGATTAGTCCTTGTTGTACAGAGAAAGTCATGTTTAATTCTGTTGTGATCACCCTGTCTGATTACCCCTTCACAATAGGCAACAGGACTTCCCTGACAGGAATGAATATTTTTTGAGCAGGGTGCTTTTCTAAACAGTTTGCTTTGTGTTCCTTGAAAACCTGTGGTGATGGATCTGCTTTGCTGTCATCTGTGGTGAATAACTGACTTCCAGCTTAGTCAAGACTCTGTTTAACTTTAGTTTCTGTTAGCCCATTGCTAGACAGGGATACTGTTTTCACAGCTTGGTTCCCATGTAGGTGTGTATGAACCTGTGCTTTGATAAGCTAATTAGACAGAAGTCTCCCACTAAAATGCATTTCCACATCCTTTAATCAGCTCTGTGACTCTGCTCTCAGATGCTCCAAATTTAAAGAGGTATTTTCTGCTACTCCTCCTCTGCCAGCCCCCTGTCTTTTGCTGCACTCTGGGGCTTGCCTTTAAATCTCTTTGGTGGTGGAACTGTCTGCATGTTTGTACATTGTTGAAGACCTGGGAAGGCCTCTGGGTACTGCCTTAATAAATATGTTAGATAATAAAGACCAGGACGAGTGCTGCTTTAACTGTATCTGGGTGTTACCAGTGGAGATCAGCAGCAGATCCTGATAGTCTCTCCCCTTGCTTAGCCAGCTGGGGGCATGGGAGATGCTTTAAAGACCTACTGTGGCAAAATAATAATTGTATTTCCTTTCTAAATACATTGATGGATAGAATCTGTGGCCCTTCGACGTTATGTTGTTTTTATCCTGAAAAATGCTGCTGCTGTGAGAGATCCCCAAAGCTTGCCAGGCAGAAAAGCTCAGAGACCTCTCAAAGGATGTTGCTTTTCCTTCTAACCTTTTGCAGTCTCTACCTTTCCTCTGTTCTTTTTTCTTTCTTTGCCAGTAAGGCACTATGTGCAGTCTTCTGTGAACCTTTGTGGGCCAGATTTCTCCCAGGTGCCTTTTTTCTTCCTCAGTAGCTGCAGAAGAGGCAGTGGATCTGAGGGGGAGACGTGTTTTATGATTTATGTCACTTTATAAAGTGCATTTCACAGCAGGATTGATAGCTGGAAACTGAAGTCCACCCAAGACCAGGGATGCAGAGGCAGGCAGTGCATCTGCCCCCAGTGATCACCTTTGTGCTTTGGTGGAGCCACCTGCGGACTGACTGGGGACACCTCTGCCTGTTCAATTCTTGCCTCCCCACTCAAACTGTCTGCTGCAAGAAGGGTGTTAGTGCCAGGTAAACCCAGAACCAGTCTTTGCTGAGAGCTGTTTTGAGTACGGTAGTCCATTTTACATCACTGGTATCTTTCCAGAAGCCATAGGAGGGCTCATGCATGTGATAGGGCTCCATTATCCAGCTGCTGATCTAAAGCCAGGCTTATTTTGACAACTCCACCTCTTCCTCCATGGGCTGCCTCCTCATGGCAGGGGTGTCAGCACCGTTTCTCAGCATGAGGGAGTTGGGCTTTATTCCACTCTCCCTTGGCACTGCCGTGCTCTGTGAGATACTTCAAACAGGCTTCTTTCCCACGGTTCTCCTGTGCTAGTCTCTGTCTCTACCTCTTTCTTGCCCGTAGCCTCGGGGCTACAGCTCTCTAGCCATCTGTTTATATGGCCCTCATTTGTCTTAGTCTGTTTGGCACTTATATGGCTCCCATTGGCCTAGGACCTGAATACCTCCCAATCTTTAATATATTTATCTTCACACATGCAGACACACATGCATACCTGTGAGGTCAGGAAGTACCATTGCTCCTCCTGTACAGATGGACAACATTAAATGGTAATTGGCTAAAATGGGAGCAGGTGGTGATGGTGACAGAGGAAGGCTGCTTACACATTGACTAGAAAATGGCATCACAAGAAGTGGTTCATCAGCCACACTGAAATTCAGGGAATGCAGGTTTCCCCACTCACACGTGAATCTTGTAGCCAGTGGAAGATGAGATCCTAGTCATGCTCTATCCCCATTCTGGCCTCTTCAATCTCAGATACTTAAAAACAATTGTATCATGGTGACACAATTTCAGGGCTTAAAGCTTCTATACAGTTGTCCAACCAGGGTGGGGATGGAAGTTTGAGACCTCTTAGTTTGATAGTAAAAGCAAAGGGTGGGATCCTTCCCTCTTGTTTCCTGGGTTTGCTGTTCTTGGAAGGGGTTTGACATTTTCAGTGGGTTCAAGATGGGGAAGGTACCAGCAGACTAAGCTGCAGCTATCAGCTCAATATTGGCTTTGTTTAGTCAAGTGCTCTGAACAGACTGTCAGGGTAGGTTTTGGCAATCCATACACAGCGACACTATTCTTTGGCAGTAGCTTCCCCTTCGCATTTCCCAAAGATGGAAATGCTGCCAAGCCTATCTCCAAACACTTTGCAAACTTCAACAATTAACAGTGTCTTCAGCACAGAGACAAAGCTCTTTGCATTTAAGGAGCTAAAACAAAACCCATCCGGGTCAGCAGGCAATTCTCCATCCTCTTGAAGTTAATGGTGTCTTCTCCTGTGCTTAAAGTTGAGAGAGCATAAACCATCCGGTTGAGCAGGAGCTGAAGCTACATGCCCTCAGCCACTGTGTGTGACTTGTGAGAGAAGTCAGGAGGCTGGTTCCTGGGCCCGTGCCTGGCCAATAGACTGCGGTGCTTAATTAGGGTGGCAGCTGTTCTCCTTTAGCGGAGCTTTCCTTAGGCACCTGCACTAATGTTCTTGATAGCAGCTAAGGAGAAAAAGGAGGAAGAAATTGCATCTATATTTAATTAATACTGCATTCATATTTTATTGCAGAGAGCCCTTAGGTGCAAGGAGATTCTCAGGGAGAACAATTGTTTTTGAGTGCTGGAGCCATTGTATGGTGTTGAGGAGACAAACTTTGGTTTTAAGAATAAACCCAGGTTCCTTCCAAGGTAACCTGAGAAAGCCCAGAAATCCTCTGCTACTCACCTCCCAGCCTCGGGCTGAAAACAAATGGCAAATTTGCTGATAATTCATGTTTGATTATCTTAAATAACTTCTAATACTGTGTGAGAGAGCTTGGTGAGCTGCAGACAAATATAGTGATTAATTTTTTTTTTCTGGTAAGCTGCCAGGTTTGGAGAGCTTTCCTTCTCAGTTCTCTGATCTTACTCCTGTCTTCCAGTTGCGTGCTATGTTCCTTCTCTTCTGGCTCTGAAATCCACCAAAGAGAAGCAACATGTTGAAATGGTTGCCACAGTCCCATGCTGCATGGTTGGACTGCTGGGGCTGATGGTGGGTCTGAGGAAACTCATCAGGCTGGCAAGGGTTGGCCTTGGCAACTGGTGGAGCCAATACCACATTGTGAGGTAGCTCTTTGCCAGGGTGGCCTCGGCTGCGTTAGAGGCCACCTCAAGGCATCACTCCCTGGGTGTCACGGTGTCATGCTGCAGCATGTGAAACTGGGGAAGCTGGCAGTGTTTTGAGGTCAGCAGGAGGGTGCAGTAGCACAAAGCCACTACATGCCCTTCTCTCTGGAGGCCTCTGTCCAGTGCCAGGATGGGTGTGCTGCTGCAAAGGCAGAGCATGCTCACTGACCTGCTGTCCCCTCTCCTCATTAGGAACAGAGATGGACCAGGAAGGAGACATCTATAGTCCAGTCAGAGAAACATAAAAAATAGCATTTGGAAGGCTGAGTGTTGTAATAGCCTGAGCCTCTTATAAAAGTACGTATGTGCCTTTCATGCACCATTAAGTACTGTCTTGGTGCAGTTCTGCTCGTGCTTTGCAAAACACATTACATCTCATTGTCCAAAATGTTCTTATGCTCCTTGGTTTGTGTTATAATGGAAACATGCCAACAATTATAATCCAAGAAAAGCTGAACACAATTGAATTTTTAAACCTTACCTCTCCTTTCCACAGTTTTTCCTTGGCACTGTTCAAAACTCAGGGAGACGGGGAAGCTGAAGTTGGAAGTGTTTGCAGAAAGGAGAATTTCTGCCTTCCTACAACTACAAAAGAAACATTTGTTGCCTCAGATAACTCCTCAGCAAACCGCTGTCAAAACAATTAGTGTTATTTTTCTATTATCCTCCTACTTGAGAGTAAATAGCCATTTCATGAATATGTTAATTACCTGGTAGGTGCAGAAGATAAGTGGATGGTATATCTCCACAGAAGATGATAAAGCTATTGTCTAAAAAAATGTCTGACCATTTTTTTTCCAAGTGAGTGAGTTCAGGCCACCACAGTTAAACTGATCACAACCAGGCCTGTTCTACTTTAATGATGTAAAGATTTAACAAAAGTAATGTCATTGTGCAAAAACCCTATTCTTTTGGTAAGAAAAAATAGGTGGATGAGACAATAAGTATGGAGTCTCTGCAATAGCTAAACATTTAAATCCTGTTGTAGTTCTGTATTAGATGTTAAAGGCTGAGAGAGAGAGAGAGATATCCTGTAAGAAAAAAATTGCTTAGACAAATGCTACAGGGTGGTAATTCTGTGTACTATTAAATACATGGAGGTTTGAAATACAAAATAGACTGGGTTGTTCCATTTAAAATAGGTTGTCTGCAGGGCAGAAATTATTTGTGAATTTATCTGTCAGTAGGGACTGCAGGTTACTAGATAGAGGTGTTTGTTTATTTTTAAAATCACCCAAATATTTTTTTAGTGTGCTTATTTGGGCTCTGGAGAAGCAGAAAAATGCTTTCCCTTCAGAGATGTGTACATTTAGGAAAAAAAAATCAATATTCTGCAAACTTGAATGCACCATTGTGCTAGATAATTAAAATGTAAATTTAAGTATCTATGCCTGCTTTGTGGTTTTTTTGTTTTTAATACTTTTAAGTTAGTTGTCTTTTAAAACATGTGGTCAGCTGTTGTATTCACATATGGTCAAATGATCAAAGTCTGAACTCCTCTCTAATTGTCCCCTGCTGCTTGTCTGCTCTGTCCATGATCAAGGCCTCAGCAGGTGATAAGAAAGGCATGAGAACAGGCTGGAAGGAGAATGAACTACTGAGGGGCCCAAGCTGAAAGAAATAAAGACTTCCAGTACATCACCCTGACAGTAAAGAACCAAGAAAAGTGAAGTCTGGTTAGTACTTATTTTTTCTTTCTTTCTCCCTTTTTCCCCCTCCGCCTTGCTCACCAATCTGCATATGTTTTTTTAAAGGCGAAATGCAAATGGGGTAGTCTCTGTGTATTCTCAGCTCATATAAAAGCCAGAACCAAACAGCCTACTGCAGACATGTTTATTTACTTGCTAGGAGGAGGAAGCTGCTAAGTCACACAGTTTATAGTATTTCACATGTTTGTGGAAATCATTGCAATTCTTTTCACTTGTGCTTGTCATTGTTTGCCTGGAGTTCACTTTGCCAGATGGTTCTTTATTGTCACTGGAGTCCACACCTCGCTCTTGCATCACTTCAAGACCAAATGGTGTGAAGAGCTTTAATACTTAGAGGATTTAGTAAAAGCAAATCCACACTTTGTGGAAGGTTCACTCTTAGCTATTCAAGCAGGTCTAGCACTGATTCAGAGAGGGAGTAGCTGACCCAAGGAGCGAAGAAAGGATGAAACAAATAGATTCTTTGCCATTTTTGTTTGTCCCTTGCTCTCTTGCAGTCACAAATGACAATGGAAAATTAAGGATGGATATTAGATTTAGAACCAGCAATTATCAGCTAAAGAAGGAAGGTGTGTTGTCAGATTCCCCCCCTCCTTCCCCTTTCTCCCCCACCTCAGTCAGTGTAGAAAACAGTTGGCTGCATTTCTTAAGCTAAATATCTTAGGCTCGTGGTAATGTATTTGTATGCATCATGTTTCTGGAACCACGTGAGGATTAATTTTTTACATGAATTTGCATGCAAATAGAGCACTCCCTTTTGGATTCTGTGGAGTCATTTCTTGATGTTTGCAAACACTGTCACTCAGATGCAAGAAGTGCGATTTCCCCATTTTACAGATGAGGAGGCAGTGGATGGCTGAGAAAGAAGCGAGTAATATGTAGATTGTCATTCAAGTATGTGGGGATGTGGGGCAAATATATGTTTTTATATTAAAAATAGTTTTGAGTGCTTATTTTTCTTAGCCTTCTGCTACCTGTAACACTATTTCTCTAAATGACTGCAGCAATAAGAGTGGACAGAGCTGGCGTGTGTCTCTGCATGGACAGGGACTACTTTAGAAGGAGGCAGGTGTGACAGGATTTAGAGGTTATTAAAGAAAAATCCTTGTAGTAATCAGACTGTTCTACGGCTGCTGTATAATAGACAAGAAGGTTAATGGGGTGTATGTGCAGGGGAAAGAGTACGCACCACAAGTCTGCTGCAGCCCCTGCAAGGAGGCAGAGCCATGTCTTAAGCTTTTTCTGGGCATGGTTCCAAAGGGTTCTCCTCATGGTTAATGGTAAAAGGGAAGACATCTTGATGCTCAAGGAAGGTGGTGGAGAAAGAGGAATACCATCATGTCTCTGCACAGGGCAAAAGGTGAGAGAGATTTGCAACAAAGGATTTGGAGCATTTTGACCGTGAAGCAAGGGCCCCAATCCTGCCGGGAGCTCTGCTGGAGAGTGTCTGCCTCAGCAGTGACCCACAGAAGTGAAGTGCCCCATGGAAATCTCAGTGCTTTCCTTCCCTCCCTCCTGTGTTCCCTTCTGTAGTGTGAGCTGGTTCCACTTGGTCATGCTCAAGTGACTTCCTGAGCTGGGGTTGGTCGGTGGAAGCGCAGTGCTGAGGAGGTGAAGTGCCCACCACAAGCTATCTATGATGCGATAATTGGTGGAGCTGTTTGCTTCTGAGTGCAGTAAACAACAAGGCTGCCAAGGGAGGGTAGTTAAGCAGGGTGTATAAATGAGCTTAAGAGACAGCTAGAGGGTTTATAAGGGGTTGGGTGAGGAGGTGGACAGATGTGGTGACAGAAGAGAGAGGAGGGGATAAAGAGAGCAAGCGGGCTTGTTTGGCACAGTGATCTTTTTCCTCTGCTAATTCTTCATAGGAAAGCTGTGGCACAGCAAATGCAGCAAGATATGTTCCTTATGCTTTACGTGAACATTCAGGCTCTGCTTTTTATAAAATGTGTGATGCTGGGCCGTAAGCCTAATCAAGTTCCTCTCATTCATCCGACACATGCTAAATGGATCCCAACAGTATAATGCTGTGCATTTCAAGCTATTAGCTTTCCAGCCCATGGAGATTGGCTGTGGAAGGAACCAAGACCTGGCTGCTGCCTTTCTCTCATGCTACCTTGATGACTGCTGGATAATGGCAATGTCTTCTCTTGTGCAAATGTGAAAGGTGTGTGTGTGTATTTCAAGAGGATTTGTTTTATTTGTTCTGGTTTTTTCTACCTCTCCTGCCATGTCTGTTCAGCTCCTTGTTAAATAGCCCTGCCCAGTGAAGGTTGTATGATACTCTTTGGTCTGTGAGCTGGTTTTAGGGACCTGAGATGAAGTGGTATTTTGTCAGCTGGAGCAGTTAGCTCCGCTTGGTGAGTATAGGTTTTTCTCTCAAGGTGGATTTCAGCTGCTTCTGTCTCATGCCTTCAGAACATGATTTCAGTATGTGCCAGGATGTAAGACCATCTGTACAGTAGGTGTTATTTAATAGACCTGGGAATTTAAACTTAGGGAGGGTATATTGCACATCCCATGTGCTACTAGATCCATCCCTCTGTGGAATGCTACTGGCTGAAGGGTGATATATAACCCTTATGATGGGAAGCACCTTGCCCTTACGGCCTTCCTGTAAATATTTATTGTCCAGAACATCTAGAAGTAGGAAAAAACATCTACTATGATGCTGGACACACAACGGGAACAGAGATAGCTGAATTTACATTTTATCTTCTGCCCTTTGGTCCTCTGTTTACTGAGAGTAAAACTGTCCAAAGAGAGCTGGTCAGAGTCATCTTTGCATCTGGAACTTCCTAAGCTGGTGAGACTTGTCTGCCTTCAGCACAGCTGAGAAGTTTATTTTTCATAGAGAAAACACAGCCTTGGACTCTAATGGGAAAGTAGAAGTGAATTCAGCTTTTCTACTGGTAGCTTTTGTAGAAGACATTGATTTGTTGCATATAAAAACAATATACTGCAATATATTGAAAATACCCAAATTGTGATGGATATGTTGAGAACCAACAGGCAGAATCATCTTATATGTAATATTTTGTTAGCTTTGCAGACTTAGTTTAGGAAGGACTTATTGGTCACAATAAGTAAGAATAAGCTCATACATTCTTATTTTTATAGTGGTTCAGGTTCCTTTACTGGCAGAGGCAGACTTTCTGCCAGTCCATGGAAAGTTCCTGAGCAAAGAGCTCTCCACACCTGCTGCTGCTGGTAGTTAGTGTCATGCTGTTTTCTTGGAAAATGTGTTTGGGTGCTATTTTCTAGAATAAACAAGCTACAGTGGTCAGCAAATAAAATAGATTCCTTCCACTTCTCTCCTAACCCCATGTGTTCATAATAAGTGGCTGAGGAGCAAAAGAAAGATAAGTGGTTTGGTCTCACTCCTGCAAATGGTCAAGAAAATTACAGAGCAAACAAAATCAATTTCCAGCTTTAAGAGTCCATGAGACCAAGGAGTTGTGCACAGTATTCCCTGGGGTCAATGTAGGTTTTTAATCTCTGAACTTCTATACAGAGGAGGTGTGTTGAAAATAAGTTTTTGGTGGAGTCACATGATTCAGGAGGTTTGGGATCAACAGGATATGTGTGGTTTGTTTTCACCTGTAGTGGTTTCAAATGGGAGCAGTGAGCAGTGAGTTTGGTGGGAGAAGACAAGGTGCCAGGTTCTCCTTCACACCTCCTTCTGCATTATACCTCTTGTGATGTGGTGGGCTGTGATGCAGCCATGCTCCTACTGCATCCCAGTCCCAGCACCCAGTTGGAAGATTTTCTTCGAGGCAGATTTTATGCTGCTTTATGGGTGACTATATGAAGTAAGTTTCTACCTTGGCATCCTTGTGTAGGAAGCAGAGTTTAGTTTATTACTCTGCCAGCCCCCTAAGGACTGCTGTAAGAGCTCTTTGTTACAGCAGATTATTGAGACAGCACAAGTAGGGCAGGCTCTATGTTGTTGTAGACACTGATCCTGTAAGATGCTCTTTTTGGCTAGAAGTAGATGTGAGAGTGCAAGGCCACCCTATCCATGTGTGGGGCCTTCAACTGTCCAAAAAGGTAGGGGTGATCCGAGTGGTCCCTGTTTTGGATTGTGAGGCAGAAGGCTGCAGCAGGGACTTGCGAGGAGGGTTCTGGCTTGTGGGTGGGGGGAAGGTACTTTCTCTGCACTGTAGGTCAAGCGGTAGTGTAATGAAGAGAATAGCCATAATGTGCATAAATGCTGCCTGTCAGAATTACTCTTTTGCCTCTGAAAATCTACTTTAAAATAAATGCCTGTGTGCCACCCTGTAATGTATCTAACAATTAAATGATAAAGTTAATGTATTACATGTATTGAGGCCAGAAAATTTGGAGGCAGTGTTGCCATAGCGACAGCGGCTCTGCCCTCCTGGGCATAGGCATTCCTGGGGGTTGGTCAGGGCACTGTTGTGGGGGTGGGAAATGCTGCCAGTGTGGTTGCAAAGGGGTGGAAAAGTCATAAAAATGTCAAAATAAACCCAACTCTTTCATCTCATTTTGTGGTGTCAGTGGAAGGAGCAGTAAAAGGTGAATCTCCTCTCCATTATGCATGTTAAGAGTGAGCACTGTGGTGATCAGTGCTGGGACATGCCAGAGACCCTGTGCCTTGAGAAGAGCACCGTTTACTTTGCTGGTTTTAGCATCAACAGATTTCAGCTGCTCTCAGCTCTCCAGGGACACTGTATTAAGTGGAGAAAGGACGTCTTCAAAATCATGCTCCTTCTTTGGCTCATAGAGCTAAATTCCTAGTCTGTAAAGGAGATGTTTGCTCCAAAGAATTGTGCTTCTGAAATTGCTGCTGAGACCTTGCCTATGGAAAGAACATATACTAAAATATACTCAAATGAATAATGGAAATTAAGAACAAGACTTTAACTCCTAAAGGGTTTTCTTGCTCTTCCACAAACTTTGAAACCATCTTATGGTCTAAGAGTAACAGGACATTTTCTTATGTGCACGTGAGCAGTTATGTTGGTGCCAAATGGCTGCTCATTCCTTCTTTAAGGAGCTGGAGATTTGCCCTCACCTTTGAGCTTATGACTAGAAGTGATAGGGTGTCATCACCCTTTGTGACGAAGGGTCCCTCTTCCTCATGTCTATGGTTTCCCTGCCTCTGATTCTACTATTCTTGGTTTTGATAGTAGAGATGATTTTAGGCTAAGAGAGACCCCACTTATGAATGATGTGGCTTCTCTTGTCTACAAAATATAAAAGGAATCTGAGGAAGAGATCAGAAATAATGGTTTGACTTTCTCTGTGCCTAGGAACTGGGCATTTAAACATCAGCAGAGATGATGATTCTTGTTTCAACATCGAAGCCTCACTTCTCAGTAATCATGGAATCATTAGGGATTGGAAGGGACCTTGAAAAATCATCTAGTCCAATCCCCCTGCCACAGCAGGATCACCTAGACCAAGTTGCACAGGGACATATCCAGACGGGTCTTAAATGTCTTCAGAGAAGGAGACTCCACAACCCCCCTGGGCAGTCTGTTCCAATGCTCCGTTACCCTCACTGTGAAAAAGTTCCTTCTGATGTTTATGTGGAACCTCCTCTGTTCCAGCCTGCACCCATTGCTCCTTGTCCTATCACTAGACAAACTTGAGAAGAGCCTGGCTCCATCCTCCTGACACCCATCCCTCACATATTTATAGACATTAATGAGGTCACCTCTCAGCCTCCTCTTCTCCAAGCTAAAGAGACCGAGCTCCCTCAGCCTTTCCTCAGACTCGGAGATTACTATTGTTTTGCCATTGTGAAATGGTTTGGTTTTCTGTTGCTGTCTCCTTAGAACAGATCTGTGCTGAGGTATTACCACAACAGCCAGGTAATTTTTTAAAATGAAAAAATGTCAGTTGGTTGCTGGCAGATACCTCTCATCTGGAAAAAACTTGGCTTGTATGCTACTTATCCCTGCTGAGATAAAGCGAGTGACTGGAGCAAATGAAGCACTTGTGAAGTGTGCTACACAGCTTCTCCCTGTACTATGCAAACAAACTGCAAATCAGCTGTGTTCCTGCAGGAAGTCTTTTATGAAAAGCAATGGGATGGAGAGAGAAATGGAGCGCCTGGGCACTGTTAAGACTTTCAGTGGAGGACAACTTGCATTTGCCATGTAGTTTGAGTACAACAGTGTGAGTCTGGATCTGTGGAATGCTATGGCTCTTTGAGGCAGAGGATGAAAGATGGAGCAATAAAGTGGTACATCTCAGGGCATTTTATTTTCTATTAAAACATTTTTTGTGGCAAATGCATACCAAATGTGAGAGAGAAAGCCTATTGTGTTACTAGATTTTAAAATTAAAACTAAAACGTGTACAGAGATCATGTCATTGTTTTTACTGTACTGAGACGTCTTCCTGATATCACTTTGGTTTGTTTGAACAAATTACGTGTATTTGGTAATCAGGTAATGTGAATCTGAGATGAGAGAGTCAGCAAAGGTACATGGTGACTGTACCATGAAAGGCAATGGTTTTGGAGAAGTTACTTTCTATATAGCATTGTTCAGTATCGGAACAACTTTCTTCAATTTACATTCCTTTTTTTTAAGGGTGCATAATAACTTAGTGTGGCTTTGGGCACTTGGGAGAGATATAACTTAAGTAGATTTATCTAACTACACACAGTACTTAGTTGTTCGACAAGTAAGCAGCTGCCATAGCAACTGCAAGATCACAAGCTGTTATGATACCTCCAAGAAGTAGGTTGTCTTTTAAAAGAGGTGCAAGCTTGTGAATTTGCATGTCAACTTTATTTGACAGTAGCATCGAGTTTTGTGGACAGATACACACACTTTTCTCCTTGTTGCATCTCTGTGGTTTATTTTGATGATGATATTCTTTCACCTTGTAATTTTTTTCATCATATACTCTTTTATTGAGCTGAGGGAATAAGATGTACTTGAAACTGTTTATTATTATTTCTAGATACCATGATAGTGTCTAATGATTCTTATAAACTTTAATCTTCTTCCTGCCTCTAGTTAAAAGAAAGAGTCCTATCCCAAATAATTTAGGACTGAGAAAGAAATGAAGGAACTGCTCCACTGAGGACTCAACAGACTCTTATGAAGACTGGCTGAGAAAGTTGGGGTTGTTCAGCCTGAAGAGGAGAAGGCTTCAGGAGAAGCCTATAGTGGCCTTCCAGTACCAGAAAGGGGCTTATAAGAAAACTAGGGAAGAGCTGTTTTACAAGGGCAGGGAATGGTAGGATGAGGAGTCATGGTTTTAAGCTGGAAAAGGGTAGATTTATGCTGGGCATTAGGAAAAAGTTCTTTAATCTGAGGGTAGTGGCTCACTGGAACAGGTTGCCTGGAAGAGGTAGTGGAAGCCCCATCCCTTGAGGCATTCAAGGTCAGGCCTGTTGTAGTTCTGAGCAATCATGTCTGGTTAGAGATGTCCCTGCTTGTTGTAGGGTGGTTGTACTAGATGACCTTTAGAGGTCCCTTCTAACCCAATACATTCTATGATTCTGTATGACCCTTAAGATGAGTTCGCTGAGAGGTGGCAACGGGTCTCATAAGTGATGAGTAAAATAGTAACATAAGTCCCTGCAAGCAAAATTTTTCATGGTGACAAAATAAAACACGGAGTATTTTGTAACTGTATACTAGTAGTGCAGACAAACTGGCATCAAACCCTAGTTGTATCAGTGGTAGCTCACTTGTGTATAGCACGTGACCCATTAGACACCCAAACAGTTTAATCTTCTAATTGTTTTGAAAAGGTTATGGTGATGTGTTGCAAGTCATGCTGTGTATGCATCAGTCGAGGATGTACCATTTGTCTGTTAAAGTAAGTAAATCAAGAGAGTTTCCCAGTTTTTATTAATAACATGTGCAGAGAGTCTACAGGCATTCTTACTGGGTGTGTTTTCTAAGAATCTGTGACTTGCTTTGGGAGGCTAAATGGTTATTTGGCCCGGGATGTCAGGGACTTATTCATGGTCCAGGATGTCAGCGAATGCTTTAAAACAAATCAAAATGGTCCTATCTTCAGATCATTTCCCAAGTAAGCCCACAACAGGAGGCAGCACAAATAGTCAGATGGGATGTGTAAGGAGTTGATGAGAACATTGGGCTATGGTCCTTTCCCAGGAAAACAGCTACTTAAGTGATGACAAGCTGTTTATTTGCATGACAGTTCAGAAGACTTTGAAGGCTAGTTTGAAGGCAAACAATGAAGTCACTTTATAGATGGCTTTTGGGAACTCTGTGTACCAGGAGGGGCAGCAGGGGAAAAAGCATAAAAGGGATTTTGTTTGAAAACGATATAGAGGCTATGGACATGTTGGGGAGCAGGAGCTGATATTGCAGATTCATCACTCTCTTTGTAAACAAACTTTTATCAACAGTTCCTTTTAGCCACCAAATTCACTGTGAGGAGCATCTATGGGTGAGTGCATTTTGAAATAGCCACAACTGTTGTATTGCTGACTTCAGGTGGGTTTGCCCAGTCTTACTCCCTGGTAAATCCTGTCTTCTTATGTGAATGGTTAGCTCCCTTCATTAGCCAATAAAAGAGCTGTGATGCACGCTGCAGAGAACTGCCATACTCTGCTGGGGATGCATCAACCAGAGATTTCTATCAGAACCTACACTGGCAACAAGCGGCACTTGACAGAAGTGAGAATGAATTGTAGTCAACCAGCTGTTTTCTCGTTGTTGGAACCCAAGTAGTATCTGTGACTTGGGAATTCTGAGGCCCATTTTCTGTGGATGGAGCTCTATAAAGAGCTTGCATGTCTTTGCCAACCTTAAGTGCTCAACATTTGTGAGTTACATCTTAGAAAGTTCATGTGGGATTTCTGCCTTTTTTTGTTGTTTTGTTTTTAGATGGATGGATGCGTTGTCATGTTTATAAGATTCTGGTCCATCTGTTGCCTATTTCAAGGTTTTGTTTGTAACTGAGAATTGGAAGCCTATTTTTATGATGCACAGTCTTTTTTTTATACAGAACCCAGAATTGTATGAATCACATGCTTGTCGGTTCTGAGGCTTCCTGAAAAGCACTCAGGACTTGTCTTGAAACTGCAAGTGCATGCAGTGCTGCTGGTACAATGGAGCCATGAAAACAGCATCCTTTTGGGATTGCTTGGATATGACACATACCTGAAATTTTCTCCCCCTCCCCCCCTGCCTCCTGCTTATGTTTGGGCTTGGTAGGAGGTGGATTCCTGATAGGTTTTAATATGATGTTTGGTACCATGACTGTCTCTGGGCTTTTACTTGTAATCTGCCCATATCATTGCAAAGTTTTTGTTCCCCTTGTAGCTGCAGTGGATAGAGTGCACAAGTCTTCAGGATGCACTTAATAATTCTGGTGAGAAATGGACTGTTTGCAAATGAGTAACAAACTATACTAATTACTTTGCTCTCCACTTGAAATGTTGTTCCAAAGCTCTGACTGCCATAAAATTCCCGAATAGAACCACATAGATCTCCAGCTGCATTTGTTGGATCTATTTAGATCCCTCTTTGGTTTCTAAATGTGGGAATAAATTGGGTGATCATCCCTGGCCACTTCCTCCCACACATTGCCTTGTGTTGGCTACTGTCTGCTTGGGTATCTATATACAGCATAACTGTAGGTGTGGCTTTCTGTGGTTTGACCACTTTCCATAAGTTACCGTTGCTAAAGATGAAGACAATGATAACTCAATATGAAATGCTGTAAGGAAATGCTGAGTTAGTGAGTTTTCTAGAGAGGTCTACAATGAAAGTATTGAGTATTTGAAAAACCAGAGGGAAATATATATATTTTGAGAACTCATAGTGGTGAGAGGAAAACCAGTTTATAAACTGATACTAATCTTGATCAGTGTTGTAGAAATACAACTTTCCTATGATCAAAAATTGTGTTGAAAACTTTTGATGGTCAAATTTTAAAGTTACTTGTAATCAAACTGAGAATCTTCATTCTAACTCTTGGTTTTGTTTATCTTCAGTTCTCACAGTGTAATTTGATTGCTTTGGTGGTTTTCAAATGCTCTTAATTTTTGAGGCTTTCAGAAAGATGAAAGGACAAGAAAGTGTAATGAACTTGGATTGCACTAAGAGAAAGCAGTATGGTAGAAGTATTTGATTTGACAGTAGAAATCAGTAGCTAGAGCAGGGGCTTGGATAAGGTCTAAAGCAACTCCAGTGGACTTAATTCTTTTCTTCAGGTGCAGTACTAGCAAACTGGACTTGAGCAAAGCACCACATTCTGGTCTCCAAGCTGGTGGAACCATAGGTTTGATGGGTAAAGAACTGGCTTGATGGCCACACCCAAAGAGTGGCTGTCAATGGGTCCCTGTCCAAGTGGAGGCCAGTGACAAGCAGAGTCCCTCAGGGATCAGTCTTGTTCAACATCTTTGTTGGTGACATGGACAGAGGCACTGAGTGCACCCTCAGCAAGTCTGCTGACAGCACCAAACTGTGTGGTGCAGCAGACACGCCCGAGGTTAGGGATGCCATCCAGAGGGATCCGGACAGGCTGGAGAGGTGGGCACAAACCAACATCATGGGGTTTAGCAAGACCAAGTGTAAGGTCCTGCATCTGGGTCGAGGCAATACTAAGCACAGGTACAGGCTGGGCAGTGACTGGCTGGAGAGCAACCCTGAGGAGACGGACTTGGGGGTGCTTGTGGATGAAAAGCTCACCATGAGCCAGCATTGGGCACTTGTGGCCCAGAAGGCAAACGGGATCCTGGGCTGCATCAGGGAAATGGAGCAAAGCTGGAGAGGGGTAGATTTAGACTTGATGTGAGCAGGAAGTCTTCACCGAGAGAGTGGTGAGAGCATGGAATGGGCTACCCAGGGAGGTGGTTGGGGTCCCATCCGTGGATATGTTTAAGGCCAGGCTGGATGAGGCTCTGGGCAGTCTGCTCTAGGGTGGGGTGTCCCTCCCCATGGCAGGGGGGTTGGAACTGGATGATCCTCTGGTCCCTTCCAACCCTGACTGATACTGTGATTCTATAACTTCTTCCCAGTGAGGGTGATGGGGCACTGAAGGGGGCTGCCTGTGGGGTTTGTGGGGTCTCCTTCTCTGGAGACATTTGAAACGCTGGGCTTGGTCAGGGTGATCTTGCTGTGGCAGGGGGATTGGGCTAGATGATCTTCTGAGGTTACTTCTGATTCCTAATTATTCTATGAAGTGGTAGGCATTAACTGCAGTAAAACTTTAACAAGACATCTTCAGGTTATAAGGAGCCTACACCCATCTTCCTCTCCTGGTCCGTCCTGTTCACTGTAAGTCTAAGCCTTTGTCTGACTCTTCTTTCTTGAAGACTAACTCTGATGTCACTTTTAGAAAGCATAGGAAGAACTTGAGTTGAACTCTGTCTCACATGATTTTCAAAGACATTGTTGTCCTCTGATCTCAAAGCACAACACCAACACAAGCAGCTTGAGTCTAAGCCATGCTTTTCAACAGTAATCATCCCTTTTCTATGAGGTCAAGGAACTCCAGGTGAAACACAATGAGTTGACTTCTTCAGGAGCATGTTGAGTACGTTGAGTGGAGTGATTCTCCACTTCTGCCTCTGACTTTTGCAGCTGATTGTTGAATTGACTCTGCTTTCCTTTAATCCCTTTGAAAAATGGGGCAGATTTTTCTTTTCACAGTCAGTGCTTCACTTTTTGTCTGATAGAAGGACATTTAAACACCCCTTTTATTGGTGGTGTTTTTTTGCTCAGTCACCTAGATGGAACTAGTGGAGAAACATGACTGGGATCTCTGGTGGGGGAGAAAAGAAGAACGCTTATGAGGCAAGCCATGTTGTCCTGAAACGTCATTCATTCCTGGCATGCTTTGGCTGAGGTTAAACAAGTTACAAGAACCACATGGGAAAGGGCAGATACTTACAGACGTGTTACCAAGCCATGGTTTTCATCCCTCCCTCTGTATTTAGCATCTGCTATCAAGAGAATCAGTTGAGAGGATGGAGATCCTGATCTGTGGGTCAGTGCAAAGGAGCCATGGGGGTGGGGATGCTCTGGTATCAGTTATGAGTGGAGTCAACCTTGGAGCAAAGCAAACAGTGAGAATAAAGGTCAAAGAGGAAAGCAAGGATATCATCTTTAAAAAAGCCTCTGCTGTGCAGGATTGCCATGTGCAGTGCTGCTGAGCATCTTGAAAAGCAAACCAATAGCGTTAGGGTGGGAATTCCCACTGCATCCCCCTCCTCTAGCCCCCTCACCTCTGTCTCAAGATCAAAAAGGCAGTAGCAGTGCAGTCTTCTGTCTGCATGAGAACAGAGCCCGTGGAGGGGAGCTGCCACATGGGAAAGCTACTCTGTGAAGATGCTCAAAAAACAAACAGTGGAACATTAGCACAGTGTGAGGCAGCTACCTGGCTCTTCCAGAGAAGGAGGAAAGGAAAAACCATTTATGCCTGGGATAGACAAGAGCTTGCCTTCCTCTCTCTTTTGAACAGCATAGTCTTCATTTCCTTGAACTTATCAGACCCAGGGTGCTGTTTACAGGGAAGGCAGTTTGGTGGAGGGTAGGTGCTGCAGGCAGTAGAGCACGTGAGGGAATACATTTTGTTGGACTGTGCTCTCTGCTTACTGAAGGCTGAAGTGTCCTCATTCAAACCATCTTGCAGCTTGTAATGGAGAGCAGTACATCAATGGGATGGGCCAGCAGTGTTTCCTTGTCTTGAACAAATGATGGAAAAAGATTGCGAGAATGCAATTTCTGTCCCAAAAATCTTGGCGTTAGCCTGATCATTTCTTGCTGCACCTGACCAAATCCTTCCCAATGGTATGATTTTAGCATAATGAGGTGGTAGTTAAGGAGAAGACCAAAGAGGAGAACCATTCTTCAAAGGCACACTGATGTTTGGTGCCTGTATGGATGTACATGGGCTGTTTTTAACTTCCGGGGAAGCTGTTTTACCGCACATCTGGTGTTCCTGACCCACCGCATGGGAAGCCTTGAGTAATCCCACACTGCACTGAGCATGTTTGAGAAGTTTTGTATGACAAGATCGCTAAGTGTCCTGCCCTTTGCTCTGCCCCCTCTCGTGTTTGTCACATCTAATAATGGGCAGAAATGCAGTGTGTGCCACTGAACATGGGGAATTTGTTTGTGTTCTGTGTTTGCCACAGCCTTTTAATTTGAGGAGGGAGCGTGGGAGCAGGGAATGGCTAAAACCCCTTCTCTTTGGTACCTCCCTACCATAGGCTGCATACAGCTCTTAAGAATGATGTGAACTTCAGCTGATGCTTTGGGCATTGGGGTGGCGGTCTAGTCTCAAGGGACAGTCTCTTAAGTGCTACAAAATGCTGTATTTGTTTCAATGGACAGTGAAGGATGTCTAAGATGTGTGACAATCTGTGCCCTGTCATCTGCAGAGGGGATACCAGGCACTGTAATTTCCACAGAGGAAATGTCCAATGTCACATTTAATGTTGGAAGGGAAGTGCTGTAGAAGGGTCAGGCAGGATGCCTTCAGCCCTTAGCCAGAGTGGGGTACTCAGTGTGATCTGTGCTTGTGTTACTGCCAGGCACAGGACTGAACGACTGCTGTCAGAGTGGACTTTTGTCTTTAATCTCAATGTGGAGCCTGTTGCTTGGAGTGATTCCATCTAGCCAGGTAATAATAATAAGGTATACAAGTACAGGAGAATCCTGACTTGTTAATTTCAGATGATTTTTCCATGTTTCACTGGCTGATAAATGTATCTAAAAAGAGAGCCAGACCAAGGGAACACTTGGAACACTTGCTCTCTGTTCCTAGATGCAGCAGGTTCACTTCTTTGCCCAGTCTCTCCCTGCTTGTTATTTCCTCCGTGTGTGTTCAAAACATGGAGAGTAAATAAATGCAGCACAGTAAGTTTTCTAGGAACATGAATATTTGAGGACTCTTTACTCAAGTTATGTGAAGTGAAAAATGGAAGAGACCTTTAAGCTAACTCTGAAATCACAGAGGGAAGTTGCTGAAAATATTGCTGGGGTTTTTATGAGGAGGATGGACGAAATTAAGACTTGGAAAGGGTGGAAAAGGTACAGTGAGAGACAATTTGTAGCCAGCTTCAACATTAGTCATTTTGGGAGGGTGTAATCAAAACAGGTTGAAAGATTCAATCATCTTTATTCCCTTTTCTAAAGGAAAACGGAGCTGCTTTATCTGGAAAGTTGGCAGGAAAGGAAGATGTACATAAGAAATTATTTCTTATACTAGTCCTTTGTTCTCTCCTTAGTCAATATAAATGGGGACAAGGTCTACTTTTGGATACATTCAGCAGTCAGCAGGGAAGATTCCACGAGGCAAAAGAAGTCCCTGACAAATCAGAAAGGCATCTGCCTTGTTCTATAGACTATGTAAGTAGTGTGGAATCTTAAAAGAGACATGGAAATTAGGTGGATTGTGCTAGCAGGATAACGTTTCTGAGAAGCATCTGGTTCAGAATTGTACAATGTCTAGCATGCGTGCTTTCTGGGACAATTCTTCTTTCTCAGTTCCATTTGCTTTATGTCTAGCCCCTTCCATAAGCATATGGCAGAGTTTTCTGAAATGATGGCAATCAGACAGGAGTGGGATTCTGGAGCATGAGTACTTTGTCAGCACCATATTGTACCCAAGTGGGGGAGTCCTGCTGACAAGATAATTTCATTGCTTCTGGGACCTGGCTAGCACTTCCCAAGGAGGTCATGACAACATAGTGGCTCTGTGTGCAGGAAGACTGTCCTCAGAGTGGCTGAAGGCCTTTAGGTAAAGGGGGAGGGAAACCTTGAAAGTCATTAAATGCTTCATGAACTTAAGCAAATCAACCATGGCATATGGGTATAAAATACCAGTAACCTCTGCTAGAGTTTGGGAAGAGGTTTCATCCAAATTGGTAATCCCCAGAACTGGCTTCATCCCTAATAACTTAAGAGTTCTGCTGGCACTTACCAGCTGAGAGACGTTCTAGGAGAACACACCAGTGAGTGCTTGTTCTAGGAGAGTGATGAAGATGAACTGATTAGACAGCAGAAAGGCTGCATCAGAGCATTTAGCTCAGAGAAAAAAAAGCTGCTTTTAGTCTAAAATGCATTTTGCTCAGGTGGTTAGAAGCTTTCTGCTGTAGGGTTAGTGTGCCATGACTCAAAGGTGAATATATACTGTAGACATCATAGAGCTGAACCCTGTGTAACATGTTAGTTTGGAAGGGAGCACAAAAATCTGTCACCACATCTGTTCTCTAGTTTGAGTAGGGTGTTGTCCCGAGTCCTGTAGTAATGTCTGGTAACACTGTTCTTTTTGATTATAGTATTACCAGCAAAATAAGTCAGGTCCGTTTGACAAAATCTTTGAGGATTTCTTCAAAATGTGCTCTTTCTGCTGAGTCCTGTGGGTGCATGTGGATTATACTCCATAAAATTATTCTAATGTTCAGTACAATGTGAATGGGATGAGGAAAGGAAAACTTTGAAGCACTGTGTTTTAAGCTTATGGAAAATTCTCCATGAAAAAAAAGAGTATGATAAGTACAGGACATTTCATTCAAATTTGGGATGAATCTATATATCAGCATTTTGGCATATTCCATGGTAGCTGGGAAATTCTGTTGACCAAAGAAGACAGTCCGTCATTTTGGTAGAAAGCGAGAGAAAATCAATAGTTGCTCAAAATAATTGATGCTGAAACCTAACGAGCCAATGCAACACCAGAAGAAACTTGGAGAAAGGCCTCTGACTTACAGTTATGTCTGAATCAGCCTCTTACCAGTATCTTAGGGAAGTAAAGTCAGTGAGTGAGGGTGGCTGTCAGGCAGCTGATTCTATCTGGTTTGGTTACACTGGTAATTGGAGTGCAAGGATGGGGAGACCTTTCCCAGGGAGTTATGTGAGACCTTACTTCACACCCTTTTTTATAATACATTCAGCCTTTCAAAAAGTAATTATACTTTTGAGAGAAAGTGTGGATTTTTGGTTTGCATTCCATAACTTGCCTTCCTTTCTAAAGGAAAACTCGGCACTCTGAACTTGCTAACTCCAGCAGGCATCCGACACGTGCTTTTGAGAAGGTTATTATTCTCTGTCACTGGGGCAGGTGTCTCATCTTGTGAAGATTTCTGCTGCCATTAAGGAGTGATGTCCTAAAGGGGTTTGTATTTTTAGCAGCTGTGATTTATGTCCCGTGGGCTCTGTCTTCAAACCATGCCTCAAAGAGGGCTAGGTTATTTTACAGAGAAACCCATAAAGTAATGTATGCTTCTGGTTTGACTTGCTTTAAAGCCGTGCATTAATTCTTGAGAACTGAGGTCAGCTTGCCTGTGCTGAGATCTGCACAATGACATTTCCATGCTGTGGCTCATTTTATGCTGATGTGAGAAGCAGGAAGTAGTATTTAGCATATGAAGATGCGTAGTGTTAATAATAATAGCAGCTAATTAATATTAACACAATGTTTTTAAAAAGAATATTCTTTTTATCCTTAAGTCTCAAAAGACTTAATAGAACTTTCCTCAATTTACCAAAAAAAGTAATGAGAATGCTAATGAAAATTCAGGTTTTGTGGGAATCGGTATCAGACTCAAGTACAGAAGCAAGTTCTTGACTGCAACTTGGTGGCAAACTGCTATAATGCTTTTGAGTTTTTCTTTTGAGCTGGAAACACTTGCTCTGTTGGTCTGGAGATGCCTCCTCTGAACTGTGAGGTACCATCTAAGATTTGCTCTGCCTTTTCTAAGGGGTAACATGGATCAAACTTAGAATGGAGAAAAGGTAGCCTATCTTGGATTCCAGTTAGCAAATACTCTGGCTTTTGGGAGAGCCTAAGGCTTGACTGTGTTTTCAGTACAAGCTGAAATCATCATAAAAAGCAAAATGTAATCGTGCTGCTTCTCTAACCTACGTGCTTTGTTTCTGCCAGCACAATGAAGATAACTCCTAGCCCTCACTCTCCGTCTTGAATTTCCAGGAATTTTATATATCTCCTCTCTAAGCTCTCACCATAAAAAAGCAGAGGTCAAAATAACCAGCAGTGTTAAGGTGATTATAGGTAACAGGCACATGTCTTAGTTTGGTGTTAGGCTTTAAACAAGTTTATGATAAGTCATGTACCTTCTCATGAGAAAATGTCAGGAGGCAGAAATTGTGACTTCATGCATTTCGCATATGGAGGGAAAATTCTTTTTGGAAAGACATAGACTCTCCTCCATTGTGGTCAAGGTAGAAATTAATCAGGATCACCAAAAGAGCAAATGCATTTAAGCCCCTAGATATTCCTATGGGTAATGGTCCATCTGAGAAAGAGGTATTACTGGTGCTGATATGGGTTATGCTGTTGTAATACATCCACCACTCCCCAGCGCTTCACGCAATGAGTCGTCATTTACAGCTCTCTGTAGTCTGACCAGGAAATAAACCTACTTCTGTAAATACTTATAAGTAAGTGGTAGATACCAGATCTTGATGCTATGTACTCTTCAGTGTGATTCAACACATAGAATTTGTCTCGTTATGAGTTTAAGCAAATGGCATTGTGTATTGATGTGTAAGACATATATGGAGGAATACTAAAAGGCTGTAATTTTTTTCCTGTATAAATATGGAGGCATGCTTTTATATCAGAGAATTGCTTCCTGAATGAAACTGTGAGAAGTGCTTAAATGTCAAGTATTCTCATTCATTCAAAAACCGGATATTTATGATGGCACTGTTAATAAAGCAACTCTGCTCCTCTGACAGAGCCTGGACTTATGCAGAGTGTTTAACTATGGAAAGGACTAAAAAAGTGAGGAAAGGATGTTTTCAGTAAATTACTTTGAATTTCTCTAACGTGCCCTTTTCTTTTAAGGGTTTTGTGAATTGCTACAGCAATTTGCTAAGTATTAAAAGGAACAAATGAAGAGGGCCCTCTTTTTTGCAAGACAAAGAAACAAATGTTTTAAGATTTTCAGATTGCTTCAAAAATAGCCTGATGAAGATGGACTTGATAACAAATGAAATATTTAACTAGGGTGACCCTCACTGAAGTGATGTCAAGGGTAGTAACTAATACAATTCTCACATGGTATGTAATCACTCCTTTGTAAACTACTGACACACAATTATTTTAAGCAAATTGCAATGACTAGTAGGCACAATGCTGTTTTTCTTTAGCTAAAAATAATATACTGAATACTTATTCAATCTTTTAAATCTTGCTGACTTTTAACATCAAGGGCGGAGAAACTTCAGTCTTTTAATTTTATTCTTTCAAGCTATTATCTTTGCTCTGAAGCTGTCTTATGATACTAGTATTTGCCAGTTTCAGCTCAAATTACAAAGAGTAGTTAGGCACTTAGGTTGATTTTCCTACTGAAAAGATTAAAGAGGTTTCGTTTTCTAAATGGCACTCTTGAGACTTGGCTGAAGTGTTTGGGATTTGGAGTGGCTGCAAAATTGTTCCAAGAACTGAGAATTAAGAAAAAGCTTTTAAATTACTCAGCTATTCAGGAACCATCTCCTTCTGATGCAGACAGCAATTGTTGCACACATTGTCCAGGAGAGGCAACATGGGTTTCTACAATGTCTGGTAAGGTGGCAGGGTTGTTCGTTACATGAGAGAGCAACTGG
>VZRI01011000.1:774-10833 GCA_013397515.1 Upupa epops | reverse complement strand
AGACGTTCCAGCCCCGCCTGGCTGTATTCCTGTGCCACTGGGTCTGGGGGATCCTGCTGTGGCAGGGGGACTGGACTGGGTGATCTTTCCAGCTCCCTTCCCATCCCTAAGGATTCCATGTGGCCTCACCAGAGCAGAGGGTGAAGAGAACCACCCTTGGCCTGCTGGCCGTTTCCTGATGCTAACCCACTTGAGGCAGCGATTCACAGCTGAGCTGCAGCGACATTCAGGTCAGAATCTGAACTTCCCTTCAGAGCAGAAGAGGCTGCAGTGGCTGCTGCACTTGTTCTGCTCACAGCCGTCTGTCTGCTCGGCTGTGGGCTGTGCAGCCAAGGCAGCCTTGGTTTTCTCCCTAATCAGAAGACTGAGACTCCCCACTAGCAAGAAGCAGGAGTATCAGAGCATCACAGAGGGGTTTGGATCAGAAAGGACCTTCCAAGCTCATCCAGTCCAGCTCCCCAGCAGGGAGCGGGGACACCTTCAGCTAGAGCAGGTTGCTCAGATCGCAGTCCAGCCTGACCCTGTCATCTTGCTCTCCATCTGCTGCTAGCACACGTGCTCTTAGATTTCTCTTTCCCCACAGCATCCGAGGCTGCTTGCCACCAGGTTCTTCTCTCCTCTTCCTCGCCCTTCCCTTCCCTCATCACCTGTGTAAGCGGTGACCACAGCCCTCCTCTCACCTCCTCCATCCCATCACCAGAGCACTCATCGATCTCTGGGGAACAGAGTGAGTCCTCCGGATTGACTCTGCATCCTCACAGCCCCAGAGGGGGATGGAGCAGAGCTGGGGATGGATTACCCAGCGCTGGGCAGGCTGGGGAAGGCTCTCGGGAGCCCTCTGCCAAGAAACCCCAGCCACAGAGAGATCCTTGCCCTTGGTGGTTGGCTGGGGAAGAGGGTTGGCAGTCAATAACCTGCAGAGCGAGTTTGATGGGGTTGAGGTTCTGGGCGAACTGGTGGGACTGGAAGTCGGTAGTACCCTCCTAGTATGAAACTTGAGTCAGGCTTCTGGATCGAAAGTGATCATCTGCTTAATTTCCCTTCAGAGGCTGCTGTGTGCACGGGGGTCCAGAGCTAATTCTGGGACTGCTTAATAGCTCCAAGATGCAGACCTTGAAGCTGGAGGGTGGAGGGACTGGGGAACCAGGGAAGTAGGAAGCTTGGGCATTTTTTGCTTCCCTCTCCAATCCTTTTCTCCATGGGTTCAGCTAGTTCCAGTTCCCTCGCTCCTTTGTCATCTCCTGTTCCTATGGATGTTTCTCAGAAAGCTGCTGATCTGCTTGTGAATGGCAGAGTCCCAGAGTGACTGAGGCTGGCAGAGCCCTCTGAGCTCCTCCAGCCCAGCCCAGCCCCTAACAGCACCCCAGGGCACTCAGAGCCACAGCCAGGCTGTCCTTCAACACCTCCAGACACTGATGGGGACTCCCCCACTGCCCTGGGCAGTCCAGTCCAGGCTCTGAGCACCCTTTCCATGAGGAAGGGCTTCCTGACAGCCAACCTCACCCTCCCCTGGCAGCTTCAGGCCCTGGCGCTGGGTGCCAGTNTAGTGCTGATCCCAGCCAGGATGCCAATGGCCTTTGGTGCCACCTGGGCACCCTGCTGGCTCCTGTTCAGCCGGCTGTCACCCAGTGCTGCCAGGTCCCTCTCTCCAGGCTGCTCTGCATCCACTCAGCCCCCAGTCTGCAGCTGCAGGGGGTTCTTGTGCCCACAGTGCAGGCCCCTGCCCTTGGCCCTGTTCCCCCTCATCCCGTCAGCCTCTGCCCATTGCCCCAGCCTGTCCGGGTCTCTCTGCAGCACCCTCCTCCCCTCCAGCAGACCAACACTTGTGGTGTAAAAATGGGGGGGACAGCTCGTAATCTCATTTCTAAGACAGCAGCATCCAGGATTCATTCAAAGCCCCCAGGATGGAGAGGAAAACCCTCTTTATCTTTCCAGAAATGACTGGAATTCTTCCATCGGGAGCCTGTGGATGACCCAGGGCTGGGGGGCTGTCAGCTCTGGAACCCCTTGCTTGAACAGGGAGGGATCTGCAGTGCCAGGCAGCCCTCCTTCTCCCCCAGGAACCTGGAGTTAATGAACATAAATAGAAACCTGATCATTTCCAGCCCCCTGTCGTAAAGCAATTTCCTTTGCAGAGCCGATCTCAGTGCCGTCTCGCTCCGGCTGTGACTGCGTGGACCCCGTGGGACCCCCCAGACCTCAGCAGCAGGGTATGAGCTCAGCAGGCCAGGAACACGAGGACTTTTTGTTCCCCCCCTTTTAAACAAAATCCAAGCAGTTCCCCTTCTCCTTTTGCTTTTAGGAAGCAAAGGAAATCCACAGCCTGGCGGGGAGAATCCCACCCAGAGCCTTTCCTCTCCTTCCCCCCCACTGGTTTCTCTCAGCTCAGTCTGTTGTCTAGGCTGCTCCTGCTGTCTGCCAGGTATTTGAGATCCTCATTCCTGAAGATCCCACATAAAAAACCCCAAGCCTTTGATTTGGGAGCTCCTCAAGCACCTCCTCCTTCAAACCAGGCACAGACCCCACGTCCCTCCAGAGTTACCTTGGGTTACTCTTCGTTTTTAGCTTTAATCGAGTGAGTTCCCTCTGCCAAGACCCCCCCTGGGGACCAGCCAGCCAGCCCTGCCTGGGAAGCACTGTAGGGCTGCCCTGAGAGGAGCTGAGGGTGCCCACAGCGACTCTTCTCCCCCACAGCTCTGGGTCTGCATCCCCCCATCGCTCCCCTGCTGCCGGGCTGTAGCTGGCTGATGTGACAGAGCAACCAGGAGGGTTTGGGTGCTGCCCCCCTCCTCACCCCATAGGGTTATTTCTGCCTGGAACTCGGGGTTGAGATCCTCTGCTGAGCTCTGGGAAAGCTTGGCCTCCTCTGGAGTGTCTCAGTTGCACAGAACGGGCTGCTGGGGTCCAGATCACGGAGCCATCGATGCTGGAAGGGATCTCTTGAGACCAACCCCCTCTTGCTGAAGCAGGGTCAACGCCAGGACTGTGTCAGGTCACGTTTGGAGGCTGGAACTCCTGGCTGAGCATCCTGCACCCAGGGCTGAGCACCCTCACTGTGGAAAAGGGGTCGGAGAAGAGATTTGCTTGTGTTGAGAGGTCTCTTTCATCTCCTACTGTCACTGGGCACAACCGACGCCACGAGGACTTTTTGTTCCCCCTGGCTGCCCGGGTGTTGGACCCCTCCAGGGACGGTGCCTCCATCCCCTCCCTGCCAGCCTGTGCCAAGGCCTCCCCACTCTGTCTGGGAAGAGGTTTCTCCTCAGATCCCCTCTGACCCTCCCCTGGCACCCCCTGCCCCCAGCTCCTCCCCTCCTATCGCCAGTCCCGGGGGAGAAGAGGCCACCCCTCACCTCTCTGACCACCACGAGGTGTCTGGGGGCTCCCTGGCTGCAGGGAAGTGTGAAGTCAGGTTCATTGAGAAGAGAAGGACCGCAGGATGCCCGTGGGGCAGAGTGTGAGTGCAGAACCAGCAGGTTATTGGGGGAAACCAGGGCTTGGGTAGCCCTGTTGGCCACCAGCTGCTTCTTTGTCCTCAATCCAGCCGACTTTAGTCCAGTCTCCCCGTTTTGATCTGGGATTTGACCGGAGCAGGCTCCCCAGGAGTGAACTTTGTGCTGCTGGGCAGGAGCTCAGGGCCACAGGCAGGACAATCGAGGAGCAGGGAGCTGAGGAAACTCCTCTGAATCATTTAGACTGGAGAAGACCTTTAAGATGATGGAGTCCATGGGGTAGAACTCGCCAGTGGAGAGGCTGGCAGAGGTACGGCCGCCTCGGGGGGCTCACTGAGAGCTCCCTGTGCGCCCCAGCTCCACGAGCTCCCGCCTAGCCTGTGTTTCCTAACAACCCCTTCTGTTTACCAACAGGGGATTCATCCGTGAAGCCCCCCCTGGCAGCGGGATTTGGCATCCAGGCGAGGAGTGTTTCCCGGGAGCTAACGGCATCTCCGTGTTCCTGTTATCTCCACCTCCCGATTTAGATCTGGGAGCTGGGAAGGGTTCGTTGGAGCATCCTCTGTGCGCGCCGCTCGGGAAGCAGCAGGCATATGCTCGTCACGCTGGGAGCCGCTTCGAGCACAGTTTATGCAGAGAAGGGGTTCTCTCAACCCCATCAAAGGCCACGGAAGGGCTCTCGTGGCGGCGGCCTGGAGCAACGAGCTGCTTCTGTTTCCAAACAGAGGCACGGAGCTCCGTCGGTACCAGGTCTGCTGGTAGATGAGCTCTGTGGGTCTGGGCGAGCCGGCCCATGGGCTGAACCCCCAACAAGAGGGAACAGAGAGGGTGGAACGAGGCACGGGACTACAGAGAGGGTGTAGGCTTTGCTCTGGAGGGGTTGGTTGGGGCTGGGGGGTTCTGTTTGAGGGGAAAGGGGCTCGAGGTTTGTAGGGTGAAGGTTTGGGTTGGGATTTTTCTCTTTGAGGGGTAAGGGGGTCCAGAGGTGAAGGAGGAAGGTTTGGTTTAGGGTCCTCCTGTTTGAGGGATAGGGGGCTCTACGTTCAAAGGATGGAGTTTTGGTCTGAGGGATAAGGGGCTCTGTGTTTGAGGGATGAGGGTTTGGTTTGAGGGATAAGGGGCTCTGTGTTTGAGGGTTTGGTTTGAGGGATAAGGGGCTCTAGGTTTAAGGGATAAGAGGCTGTAGATTTGAGGAGTAAGGGGCTTCAGGTTTGAGGGATAAGGGGCTCCAGGTTTGAAGGATGAAGGTCTGTTCTAGGGTTTTCCTGTTAGAGGGATAAGGGGCTCCAGGTTTGAGGGATAAGGAGCTCTAGGTCTGAAGGATGAAGGTTGGGTTTGATGGATAAGGGGCTCTAGATCTGATGGATGAAGGTGTGGTTTGAAGGATAAGGGGCTCTGTTTGAAGGATGAAGGTTTGGTTTGAGGGAAAAAGGGCTCTAGGTTTGTAGGATGAAGGTTTGGGTTGGGATTTTTCTCTTTGAGGGATAAGGGAGTCCAGAGGTGAAGGAGGAAGGTTTGGTTTAGGGTTCTCCTGCTTGAGGGATAAGGGGCTCTGTGTTCAAAGGATGAAGCTTTGGTTTGAAGGATAAGGGGCTCTAGATCTGAAGGAGGAGGGTTTGTTTTAGGCTTTTCCTGTTGGGGGGATAAGGAGCTCTGTGTCTGAAGGCTGAAGGCTTTGTTTGAGGGTTAAGGGGGTTTAGACTGAAAGGATGAAGGTTTGAGTTGGGGTTTGTCCACTTGAGGGCTAAGGAGCTCTGTGTTTGAAGGCTGAAGGTTTGGTTTGAGGGTTAAGGGGGTTTAGACTGAAAGGATGAAGGTTTGAGTTGGGGTTTGTCCACTTGAGGGCTAAGGAGCTCTGTGTTTGAAGGCTGAAGGTTTGGTTTGAGGGTTAAGGGGGTTTAGACTGAAAGGATGAAGGTTTGAGTTGGGGTTTGTCCACTTGAGGGCTAAGGAGCTCTGTGTTTGAAGGCTGAAGGTTTGGTTTGAGGGTTAAGGGGGTTTAGACTGAAAGGATGAAGGTTTGAGTTGGGGTTTGTCCACTTGAGGGCTAAGGAGCTCTGTGTTTGAAGGCTGAAGGTTTCAGGGATAAGGGGCTCCAGGTTTGAAGGATGAGGCTTTGCTTGGGGGTTGTTCTGTTTGAGAGAATAAGCTGCTGCTTCCTTCAATCCTAGAGCCTGCTTGGCCTCAGTGCACGGACTGATTCAGGTCCCTCCAGTACAAGAATCAGGGTAACCTACAGAGTGAGAGCTGTCGGGGCTGCCTTGGCTGGGAAGGGCATCTCTGCTGGGTATCCAGAGGGGATCTGAGCAGGGTTGTTCCTGGGGGGAGCTCCCAGTGCTGCCCTGTTAGCAAAGGAGTGTGTGGGGCTGTCCTGGAGAAGAGCCTGGCAGCACCTTTATCTGGCTCATCCCTTCCAGGAGCCGAACTTCTGGGAGCTAACCCCAGCTAGAGTTGAGAAGTCACGGAGAGAAACATGAGGGGCTGTTCCTGGTGAGGTATTTCCAGCACACAGAGCTCCTCCTGTGGATCTCAGGGATCTCAGGGCTGCAGGGAGTGCAGCTCTGTGGGGGTTCAGAACCTCTGTGGGGGTTCAGAGCCTCTCTGGATGCCTGCAGCAGCGTTGTCATCCCTGATTCATCCCCGGGACTTGTTCTAAAGGGCTGAGCCTCCCGTCCTGGCTGAGCTGTAGGGTACCCAAAGCGATGGGTAGCCCAGACCTGGGCCAGTCACACAAAGAATTGCTGTGGTGAGAGCAGTGTCCTGTCTGTGCTCTGGAGCAGGTGCCATCTTCAGCTGCTGGGTTGGTAGAGGAACCGACTGGGTTGGTAAAGCCCTTTAGGGTCATCAAATCAAACCAATCCCCCAGCGCTGCCAGGACCCCACTAACCCCTGCACTTCATCCCTTTGCAGCGCCTCCAGGGATGGGGACTCCCCCTCCTGCCCTGGGTCAGGCCTGGGGAGCCCTTGTGGGGCATGAATTGCTCCTCAGGGCCAACCTCACCCTTCCTGGGGCAACTTGAAGCCGGTTCCTCTCATCCTTGGAGCTGTGGAGTCGTTGAAGGTTGGACTGGATGATCCTAAGTCCTTCCCAACCTCAGTGATTCGGGGTCTCCGTGGCACCACACACCCCTGCTTCCATTATTTTGAGGTAGCTCTTAGTTCAGCTCCTCCAGCCAGGTGCTGGCCTCGGGGGATGGCTCTTCCCAAGAGGTTCCTTCCCCTTGGGTGCTGCCGGAGCCGCTGGCTGGGTGCTGGCAGCAGGGATGTGACGGCTGTGGGTTCCAGCTCCTTCCCCACTCCCAGTGCTGCCGCGGGCTGGGAGCTGGGCTGTTCGCTCCTCGCTTGTGAAATGCAGACATCAAAGGGAAAGCAGTGCTGGAGGAAACCAGTTGGGAAGCTCTGCAGGAAAATTTGCCTTTTCCCATGTGTTTCCCGGTCCCTCAGTTGGACCCCTCCAACTTTTCATCCCAGTTCCCACTGGGTTTTCTTCTCTTCCCAAGCAGCAGCACCCATCTCGAGCTCTGCCTCACTGAAGCCCCATTCCCCCGCCTGGTTTGCCATGGATTTTCTCTCTCCGTGTGGGATTATCCAGCCAGATCCCCAGCTCCAGAAGCCCTGTTGGAACCACAGCCGTAAATCGGGCCGACGGGTTAAAACCACGGGTAATAAATCCTGGATGTAATGGTCACGGCTGTGCGAGGACACCCTTCCCCCTGCCCCGAGAGCACCTTTCCCGCAGTGATTTACAGCGGCTGGAACTCATCGAGGGCCTGGAATACCAATTAAAAAGTGTTTCCAATACTTCCCTGCACAAACAGCGACGCTCTGGGTGGCCCTGCTGCCCTCTAATGAGGGACTGAATCCGTTTCTAGCTCTGCTGGCTGCACCAGGGACTGGGAAGTGCTGATGCACTGGTGCAGCTCCCAGTCCGGCTGCCTGACAGCACTTGACCTTGGTGGGTTGACCTTCTGCCTCTCCCCCCTCTCCCGCCGCCTCTCTCCCAAGCCTTTCATCCCCAAAGCTCTCGTGGCTCGCAGGGATTTCCTTTCCAAAGATCCCTTTGACAGGTGAAAATGTCTCTCTTTGAAGCTCCCCGGAGAGGCAGATCCCCCCCTGGTTCTGCAGCTGGCTGTGCCTGAGCCTCTCCGTTCGCTCACCCAGCCTTTTCCTCTCTGCTGCTCTGAATATTCCTGATTTAATCCTCAAATCATGGAATCACTTCAGCTTAGAAAAAGACCTTCAAGATCATCGAGGAACGAAGCAAAAGCCTCTAAGGACAATAGCTCTGTGTGGGAATGGCTCACGGCCCCTCGATCCTGTGATGCTATCAGGCTGCAAGGGAAAAAGAGAAGCAATAACCCCCCCCCAATAAAAAAAACCCCTCCCCAACCACAAATCCCTTCCAACAATTTCCTGACTCCCTCTAGAGGATTCCTTCCCAAGGCCAGAAATAGCTCCGCAGTGGGAAGACGCCGAGCGCTCCATCACTGCGCCTGCACCAGCAGCTTCCAGCCACGATTACGTCTTCCCCAGCACCCGCAGCCTCCTTTCTCCTGTCACTCGCTGCCTCCCAGGTCTCATTCCCACTCTTCCTGAAATAGAGATGCTCTCCATCCCTTTCTCCTTAGGCAGTCGTGGCTCTTCCTGAGCTGCGCCGGCTCCTCTGGACCCAACTGCTGGAGATTATCAAGTGAAAGGGTTGATTTAACCTCCTTCTCCCCCATCAAGAGGGGAATTTCAGTGCCTCTTGTGAATAACAGGCATCATCTTCCACCTTCCTACAGAACCAGGATGAGTTGGGCTGGAGGGACCTCAGTGACATCCAGTGCAGCCCCTGCAGCGAGCAGGGCCATCTCCAGTGCCCGGAGCTCCTTTAACCTCTCAGCTCTTCTCCCTTACATAACCAGGTAATATTCCAGCAAGAGCAGGAACAACAACCCCAGGCTCCTCTCACTACCCCCCTAAACTCTTCCAGGCTCTTCCTGAGGCTGAGGATGGGGGCTACTGCCTGGGTTATTGCTGCACTACATCACTCCCAGGGTGGTGCAGGATGCAGCCACCTTGGATTCAGCCTCTCGGTTCCTAAAGGGAACCCTAACCAGAGCAATAGCTGCTGCTGCTGGGCAGTAGCTCCTGGTTCTTTTAAGGCATCAAGAGAGGCGTAAATCAGGGGGTAACCAGCTCCTGCTGCCATCAGTCACTGGGACACGCAGGGACCCCTGTGCCCCCTCTTTGATCCTCTCCTCCTTAGGGCTGTTTGGGGGTTCCTGGGGCTTGGAAAGGCCGAGAAAACCCCGCAGCTCTCAGCTAGACCCCCTCAGGCTCGGTCACATCGTGAGGAGCCCGGAGGAGAGTGGCCTTCCCCTCTCTAGGGGAGCGAGGAGCTGAGGCAGCTCTTCTGCAGCAGCTGCTGGCGCCAGCGCTTGAGCTTTTCTGCCACCAAGCGAGGCTGAGCGCGAAGTGAGGAGCCAGCAGCCCCTCTCCTCCTCTCCCTGGAGCAGCCAGGCTGGCAAAAACCCTTCTGCTGAGCAGTGGCCTGAGAGAAACGGTGGGAAAGCCTGGCACTCGGGCTCGGAGCGAGGGGCAGTTGGCATTTCTCCTGCAGGTAGCTGGGATTTGGGCTGCACTGGGTCTGGGTTTATTCTGCAGCCGGGCTGGATTCAGTCTGGATTCAGGACTCATCTGGTCTACGCTTAGTCTGGATTGAGTCTGGAATTCCTTGGGATTAGCATGGAACTCTTACTGATTCATTCTGAGATCTGATGGAATGCAGCTAGATTGCTTTATTGGGTCTGGATTTGGTCTGGATTTAGTCTGTTTTAAATCTGGAATTATTCCGGATTAATTCTATTCTAAATCTGGATTTAATCTGGAATTATTCTGGATTCATTCTATTCTATATCTGGATTTAGTCTGGAATTAGTCTGGATTCACTCTATTCTAAATCTGTATTTAATCTGGAATTATTCTGGATTTATTCTAGTTTAAATCTGGATATAATCTGGAATTACTCTGGATTTAATCTATTTTAAATCTGGATTTAGGCTGGAATTAGTCTGGATTTATGCTATTTTAAGTCTGCATTTAGTCTGGAATTATTCCAGATTAATTCTAGTTTTAATCTGGATTTAATCTGGAATTAGTCTGGATTTATGCTATTTTAAGTCTGGATTTAGTCTGGAATTACTCTAGATCATTAAGGAATTATTAGAAATTTAGTCTCTGTTCATTATGGATCTAATCTGGATTTAATTTTGGTTTATTCTGGATTTAGTAAGGGCTTATTCTTGATTAATTCTATGTTAATTCTATATTTATCATGAATCTACTCTGGATTTATTACAGGTTTAGTCTGGATTTATTCTGGGTTTATTATTAATTTATGCTGGATTTATTCTAGGTCCATTCTCCCCCTGTCCTGGGCACTGGGGAGGGCTCCCCTCGAGCCCTGGGGGCAGTGCTGGGTCACTCACTGCAAGAAAGAGCTGGAGGGGCTGGAGCGGGTGCAGAGGAGCAACGAGGCTGGGGAAGGGACTGGAGGGAGAGGCTGAGGGAGCTGGGGGGGTTCAGCCTGGGGAAGAGGAGACTCAGGGGGACCTTCTCCCTCTCT
>VZRI01010987.1:0-11666 GCA_013397515.1 Upupa epops | reverse complement strand
GTGATGAGAGAGCTGGCAGATGAGCTTGCTAAACCGCTCTCCATAATTTATTAGAAGTCATGGATCAGTGGTGAGGTCCCAGATGATTGGAATTTGGCATATGTGACCCCCATACACAAGAAGGGCTGGAAGGATGATCCAGCTAACTATAGACCTGTTAGCTTCACCTCAGTTCTGGGCATAGTTATGGAACAGTTAGTGCTGAGTGCTATCATGCAACAACTGTGTGATGGCCAAGAGATTAAGCCCTGACAACATGGGGTTAGGTGGGGTAGGTTTTGCCTGACTAACCTGATCTAGTTTTATGATCAAGTGACTCAACTGTTTGATGAGAGGAAGGTTGTTGGATGTGGTTTACCTGGATTTCATTAAAGCATTCGACACGGTCTCCCATGATATACTCTTAGCTAAGATGGCAGCAAGGGGCTTTGACAGGAATATACTGTGCTGTGTCAGGAACTTGTTGGATGGACGAGCCCAGAGAGTGGTGGTTAATGGTGTCGCATCTAGCTGACGACCTGTTACTAGTGGTGTCCCCCAAGGGTCAGTGTTAGGTCCAGTCCTGTTCAACATCTTCATTGATGATATTAATGATGGGTTGGAAGCCATCAGGTGCAAATTTGAGGATGAAACCTAGCTTGGAGCCCATGTTGAATTTGTTGGAGGTTAGGAGGGCCCTGCAGAGGGACTTGGGCAGACTGGAGAGATGGACAGACTGCAATAGGATGAGTTTTAAGAAGTCTGAGTGTTAGGTTCTGCATTTTGGTTATAACAACCCCAGACAGTACTATAGGCTGGGAATGGAGTTCTCAGAGAGTGCTCAGGTAGAATGAGACTTGGGGGTATTGATGAATAGTAAACTTAGCATTAGTCAACAGTGTGTCCAGATGGCCAAGAGGGCCAATGGTGTCTTGGTCTTTATCAGGAATGGTGTGGCCAGCAGGGAGAGGATGGCTATCCTCCCCCTGTGTTCAACTCTTCTTCGACCGCACCTGAAGTATTGCATTCAGTTCTGGGCCTCTCAGTTTAAGAAGGATGTCGAGGAGCTTTAACAAGTCCAGAGAAGAACAACTTGAATGGTAAAGGGCCTGGAAGGTAAGTCCTACGAGGAGAGACTGATGGCACTGTGTCTGTTTAACGAAGAAAAGAGGAGTTTCAGGGGTGATCTTATCTCTGTCTATCTGTTCAGGCGGGGGTCAGTCTTTTCTCCCTGGACACTGGAGACAGGACAAGGGGTCACAGTCTTAAGCTCCACTGGGGGGAAGTTTAGAATTGACATTAGGAAATTTTTAGTGAAAGAGTGATCAGATTTTGGAATGGGCTGCGGGTGGAGGTGGTTGGGTCACCATCTCTGGAGGTGTTTAAGGTTAGGCTTGATGAAGTGCTGAGTGGCATGATCTAGATGTTAGATGTTTAGGTTTACTTGGTTGGTTTTGGGTTGGACTGGATGACTTTTAAGGTCTTTTCCAGACTCATCATTACTGTGATACTCTGATACTGTGATCTTTCCAGTGGAGGTGCCTCCTTAGACATGCTGTTTACAAACAGAGAAGGTCTGATGGGAGATATGGTGGTGGGGAACCTTCTTGGGAGGGATGTCAACAAAACCATTTTGATGATGTTCTGGAGGTCAGATTTTGACCTGCTTTGGATATTGTTTAAGAGAGTCCCTTGGAAGATACTCTTGAAGGACAAAGGAGTTCAGGAAGTTTGAACATTCTTCAAAAAAGTATTCTTAAAGTGCAAGAGCAGGTTGTCCCCAAGTGTTGCGAGATGGACCAGCTAGGAAGACCAGCCTGGCTAAAAAGGAATTTCTTGCTAGGCCTCAGGAATAAAAAGGAAAGTTTTTCTTTTTTGGAAGAAAGGGTGGGTAACTCCAGGCTAGGATATGCAGAGAGGAAATCAAAAAGGCAAAGGTCCAGTTAGGACTAAATCTGGTCACTGCAATGACAGAAAGCAAACATTTCTATGAATACAATAGAAAAATACTCAGAGAGAATCTTCACTCTTTACTGGAGGTGGAGGGGAACATCATCACCAAGGATGAGGACAAGAATGAGGTGCATAATGCCTTCTTTTCCTCAGTCTTTAATGACCAGTCCAGTTATCCTCAGGCTACTCAGACTTCTGCACTTTAAGACAGTGACAGAGAACAAGATACACTTCCCATAATCCAAGAGAAAGCAATTAATAACTTGTACATTCAGAATTCTATGGGGACAGATGGGATCTATTCGAGCGTGCCTTGAGAGCTGTCAGAAAATCTTACCAAGCCACTCTCCACCATTTATCCACACTCATGGATAACAGGTAACTGGATGCTTGCTAATGTGACAGCCAACCACAAAAGAGGTGGTAGAATGATCTGTGCAGCTACAGCCCTGTCACCCTGACCTCAGTCCCAGACAAAATTATGGGTAGTTCATCCTGAACACTCACTACATGTGCAGAACAGCCAGTGGATCAGGTCTTGCTTGACTAATGTGATCTCCTTCTGTGACCAGAAGACCTGCCTGGTGGATGAGAAAAAAGCTATGGATGCTGTTTACATAGACTTTAGCAAAACAACCTAAGACTGGACATGGCACTTAGTGCCATGCTGTAGCTTTTTGTGGTGATGTTAGGTCATAGCACAGTCTTCCACAGCATTCTGTTAGAGATGTTGGCAGCTCATGGCTTACACAGATGCACATTTTGATGGGCAAAAAGCCTGACTGGAATGCTGAGTCCAGAGATTGGTACTGAATGAAGTGAAATTAAGTTGGTGTCCAGTTACAAGCAGTGTTCACCAGCACTCAGTATTGCAGCCAGCATTGTTTAATTCTACATCAATGATTGGACTAAGGAGATGGAGTGCACCCTCTGCAGATTTACAGATGACACAAAATTGGGTGGTTGTGCCAATCTGCTTGACGGTTGGAAACCTCTCCAGTGGGATCCAGTCAGTTGTGTGAGATTTACAAGAACAAAAGCCAGGTCCTACACTTTGGTCACAACAACCTCATGCAACAC
Source organism: Upupa epops (assembly GCA_013397515.1). Classification (NCBI taxonomy): domain Eukaryota; kingdom Metazoa; phylum Chordata; class Aves; order Bucerotiformes; family Upupidae; genus Upupa; species Upupa epops. The sequence goes on along the minus strand of VZRI01010987.1, from coordinate 8,654 downwards.
TGCAGGGTGAGAGAAGAGTTGCTGGAGAACTGGTCATTGGAAAATAAAGACTGCATAAATTGAAGAGGAAGAAGAAAGTCTATAGGTCATGGAAGGAGGGGGTGGCCCCTTGGGGTGATTATAAGGCTCTGGTGAGAGAATGCAGGGATGCAACTAGGGAAGCCAAACCCTCCTTGGAATTAAATATTGCAAGAGAGGTCAAGGGTACCAGAAAGGGATTCTTCAAATACATTGTAGGTAAAACTAAACCTAGAGGCAATGTGGGACCCCTGCTGAATGATCTGGGAGCCCTAAACACAGAGGAAACAGAGAAAGCAGACATAATGAACATTTTATTTGCCTCTGTCTATACTTCTGGGAGAGGTCCTGGTATCAAAGCCCAGTCTGCTGAGGCTCCAGAGGAAGTTGAGGCAAAAGAGGAGCCTACCTTGGTTGATGAGGACTGGGTTAGGGATGTGTTGAGCAAACTGAATATCCATAAATCCATGGGCCCTGATGGGATGCACCTGCTCATGCTAAGGGAGATGGCAGAAGTCATTGCTAAACCACTCTCCATCATCTTTTCTAAGTGATGGGGATCAGGATAGGTGCCTAGAGACTGGAGGTTAGCATATGTCACTCCAATCTTCAAGAAAGGTAAGAAGGAGGAAGCAGGTAACTAAAGACTGCTTAGCCTCACCCCCATCCCAGGAAAGGTGATGGAACAATTTGTCCTGGATTCTGTCTGCAGACACAACAGGGACAAGGGGGTCATCAGAGACATTCAGTATGGCTTCATCAAGGGGAACTCATGCTTGACTAATATAATAGCCTTTTATGAAGGCAAACTAGATGNCCCCCAAGGATCATTACTGGGACCAGTCCTCTTCAATCTATTCATTAATGACTCAGATGAGGGATTAGGGTGCACTGTCAGCAACTTTACTGGAGTCATAAAGCTGGGTGGTGTTGCCGACACCCCAGCAGACTGTGCAAGACCTGGACAGACTAGAGAGGTGGGTAGAGAGAAAATGAGGGTAAGTGTAGAGTCCTGCGTCTCCCAGGTACCAGTATAGGTTGAGGACTGACCTGTTGGACAGTAATGTAGGAGAAAGGGACCTGAGGGTCCTAGTGAACAGCAGGATGACTATGACCCAGCAACATGCTTTTGTGGCCAAGAGGTCCAACAGCATCCTGGGGTGTATCAGAAAGGGGATGGTTAGCAGATCAAGGGAGGTTCTTCTTCCTCTCCGCTCTGCACTAGTGAAGCCTCATCTGGATTATAGTGTCCAGTTCTGGGCCCCTCAGTTCCAGAAGGACACAGAGCTGCTGGAGGGTGTCCAGCATAGAGCAAAATGATGTTGAAGGTAGTAGAACAGCTCCCTTACGAGGAAAGGCTGAGAGAGCTGGTTCTCTTTGGCTTGGAGAAGAGGAGGCTGAAGGGTGACATACAGAAATTAACCACACGTTCTTACATAATGAGCTATGCTGTTACCTTCTTCCCCTCAAGAGCAATAAACTCTTTCCTTATGGAAATGTGGTGTCCATACTTCAGTCTATTCATCCATTCCCTAGTGCCAATAGTTCTGTGAGGACAAGCTCCTGGCTTCCTGTGCTGCAAGTCTGTCCTCTATTCCAGTGTAGTGATTCCCACAGGACACAGTACTCTCTTCCTCTATGCAGCAGGTACAAGGTAATCGGGGAGTCAGGTCAGCCATCATGGGTTTAGGGAAAGGAAGGTCCTGCCTATCCAACGTGATCTCATTCTACAACTGGGTAAGTCACCAAATGGATGAGAGGAAGGTTGTGGATGTGATCCACCTAGACTTCTGCAAAGCCTTCAACACAGTTTCTCACGTCCTTCTCCTAGAAAAGCTGGGAGCCCATGGCTTAGATTGGCGCACCCTTTACTGGGTTAAAAACTGGGTGGATGACCAGGCACAGAGTGTTTGTGAATGGTGCCACATCCGGTGAGCAATGGTGTCCCCCAGGCATCAGTGCTGGGCCCTTTTCTAGTCAACATTTTTATTAATGACTTGGATAAGTTATTCAAATCTACTCCTAGTAAACTCGCAAATGACACTAAGCTGGGGGGTAGTGTCAACCTGTTGCAGGGGAGGATGATGCTGCAGAAAGATCTGGACAGATTGGATTAATGGCCAGAAGCCAAAGAGATGAGATTTTATAAGATCAAGTGTGGGGTCCTACATTATGGTCACAATAACCCCCAGCAGAGCTGCAGACTGGGGGATGAGTTGCTGCAGAGACCTGGAGGAGAGGGACCTGTCAGTACTGGTTGACAAGCAGCTNGTGATTCCCACAGGACACAGTACTCTCTTCCTCTATGCAGCAGGTACAAGGTAATCGGGGAGTCAGGTCAGCCATCATGGGTTTAGGGAAAGGAAGGTCCTGCCTATCCAACGTGATCTCATTCTACAACTGGGTAAGTCACCAAATGGATGAGAGGAAGGTTGTGGATGTGATCCACCTAGACTTCTGCAAAGCCTTCAACACAGTTTCTCACGTCCTTCTCCTAGAAAAGCTGGGAGCCCATGGCTTAGATTGGCGCACCCTTTACTGGGTTAAAAACTGGGTGGATGACCAGGCACAGAGTGTTTGTGAATGGTGCCACATCCGGTGAGCAATGGTGTCCCCCAGGCATCAGTGCTGGGCCCTTTTCTAGTCAACATTTTTATTAATGACTTGGATAAGTTATTCAAATCTACTCCTAGTAAACTCGCAAATGACACTAAGCTGGGGGGTAGTGTCAACCTGTTGCAGGGGAGGATGATGCTGCAGAAAGATCTGGACAGATTGGATTAATGGCCAGAAGCCAAAGAGATGAGATTTTATAAGATCAAGTGTGGGGTCCTACATTATGGTCACAATAACCCCCAGCAGAGCTGCAGACTGGGGGATGAGTTGCTGCAGAGACCTGGAGGAGAGGGACCTGTCAGTACTGGTTGACAACCAGCTGAACATGAGCCAGCAGTAGTGTCCCCAGGTGGCACAAAAGGCCAGTGACATCCTGTCTTGGATGGTGTGGAACAGTGTGGCCACCAGGACTAGGGATGTAATTCTCTGCCTGTACTGGGCACTGGTGAGGCCTCACCTTGGGTACTGTGTGCTGTTCTGGGCCCTCCTTCCAAGAAAGATACTGAGGTGCTGGAGCAGGTCCAGAGGAGAGCAACAAGGATGGTGAAGGGATTAAGAGGGGAAGTCTTATGAGAAGAAGCTGAGGAAGCAGGAATTGTTTAGCCTGGAGGAGACTCACGGAGAGACCTTATCATACTCTGTAACTACCTGAAGAGTAGTTACAGACAGGTGGGAGTTGGGCTTTTCTCCCAGGCAACTACCAACAGAACAAGAGGGCATGTCCTGAAGCTTCACCAGGTTAGATGTTAGGAAGCACTCCCTCATGAAAAGGGTGGTTAGACGTCAGAATGTACTGCCCATGGGAGTGATGGAGTCCCCATCCTTGGAGATTTTTATAAGACTGGACATAGCTTTTTGTGGTGATGTTAGGTCATAGGCTGGGCTTGATGATCTCAGAGGTATTTTCCAGCCTCACTAATCCTGTAATTCTGTGAATCTAGGTGCAGCAGTACAGTAAATTTGAAACAGAAGCACACCATGCAGGCAAGGTTCTCTCCCACTGATCTCTGAGGTTCCACACTGTCACTCTTTCCTCTACTCATGACATTTCAAAAGCTGTTATTGCCAGATCACTCCAGTGAGTTGTTTCCTCACCAAACAAAGACAAACGTCCTCCAGCACAAAGCAGGAAACTTGAAACCAGTTGCACTGATTTTTCACCTAACCCTTCAAAAATTTCTTGTTTGCAGATGTGCTGATTGGCCAGGCTAAAGCTAAGGGAGAGTTTGAAATTCCAAGCTGCTTANTGAAAAGGGTGGTTAGACGTCAGAATGTACTGCCCATGGGAGTGATGGAGTCCCCATCCTTGGAGATTTTTATAAGACTGGACATAGCTTTTTGTGGTGATGTTAGGTCATAGGCTGGGCTTGATGATCTCAGAGGTATTTTCCAGCCTCACTAATCCTGTAATTCTGTGAATCTAGGTGCAGCAGTACAGTAAATTTGAAACAGAAGCACACCATGCAGGCAAGGTTCTCTCCCACTGATCTCTGAGGTTCCACACTGTCACTCTTTCCTCTACTCATGACATTTCAAAAGCTGTTATTGCCAGATCACTCCAGTGAGTTGTTTCCTCACCAAACAAAGACAAACGTCCTCCAGCACAAAGCAGGAAACTTGAAACCAGTTGCACTGATTTTTCACCTAACCCTTCAAAAATTTCTTGTTTGCAGATGTGCTGATTGGCCAGGCTAAAGCTAAGGGAGAGTTTGAAATTCCAAGCTGCTTATCAAAAGTTGCTATAGTAACTCCTGATCTCTCAGCATAAGACCTGTTGAATTCAAACTACAACACTCTTATACCAAGGACATCATGCAAGTATCAGAAATTATCCTCAGTGTTGCAGTCAATGAACTGTTTTACATCAGTCAAAATAGGATTATTTTCTGAGAATAAAAAACTCTCATCAAAGTTACATGGGTTTTTTTAGTGCATCTGAAGCACCTGAGATCCTGCAAGAAGACCAGTTGGTTTAAAAAACAAGCCTGGAAAGATGATGTTTTAAAGCAATCATGAAAAAGTTCAATGTACAATTTTCTTCACTTCTGCTTTAATATTTCGTCTCAACATCTAACAAATAAAAAATACCATATAGAGATGCCTTGATGTTGATAACTACAACAATGACATTTTGTTTGCCATACATGTTCACATCTGTTCATTGTCATAGGAAAAAAAGAGAGCATTAACTTTACCTAAAGATCACTCAAAACACAGAGAATTCAGATTTTTGAATTTGATAACATGCAAATTATTTCTCTGCATAATCAAAATTAAAATCCCTCTTAGTAGAAACACGAAAAATAGATAATAAGCAAAACCAGGATCAATTTTACACTAAGACAGACTTTTAACAACTATCAGAACATTCTAATATTAAATCAGAAAAGGAATAACAGATCATGACAAATCCAACCTTGCCAGTTATTATAGAGTCTAGCTGATACACTTTATCTTCAGGAAGTCAACAGCAATACTCTTCATTGACTTCTGTATACAGCTGTTACTTTGGGTTTGGTATTTGTCTGATTTTGCTTTGTATTGAGGCACTATCTTTAGCAGTCTGAAAAGAACTAAGCAATTTTATCAAGCATGTTCAAAGCCAGATTTCTCCTAAAAAAATCTTTGATTGTCAGTTTCAACAAGAGATTTTTAGGACACACATATATGAAAATCTCACCAATCTAAGACCAGCAAAGCTACTGAAAAATTTCAAAACTTGCAGATAAGCAAAACAGCTGAAAATTGTGAGAATCTGAACTTCACTGACAGAATGCAATTTTGTCATTTTCAGACCAAATGTAAAGAATTCAGAACAAGAATTAGTCTTTTTTTCATTGTTGGAGGGGTACACTGGGCTGATGGTGAAGCATTTAAAAAACTGACTGGGGAGTAAGTGGGATATAAATACAACAGCACACTGATTAACGTAATCAAAAGCTGAACAAATTATTAGAGCATGCAAAATCTTTTATACTGTCTTACATATTTCTATTAATAATTCCTACTATGATTGGTACATGTGTATGCCTTACTGATAGTTGGTTTACTTATGATTGGTTAACACATGTTGTCCAAGCAAAAGTCACACACTCTTGGAACTTTCCTGAGCTTCACTTTTCCCCTCTGTGAGTTGTCTTTCTGTCTTCTTTTGCATACCACAGTGTCCCTTCTTGCAACTGTCTTGTAACTTTCCAAGTCCTTGAGCCTATTCAAGGCTGCAGGGCTAACTGCAGACTGTTACACACAGGGGTAGTTTGGATCGCTCACATATCCATTTTCCAGTAAATAATCACCCACAGGACTAGGTCAGTTCAAACTTTTAGCTCTGGTCCAACCTTTAATCTAAATATGTAGGGCTCTGGAAAGGAAAAGTGATGAATGGGTGGTGCTAGATGATTGAAGATCAGACCTACTTTCACAATGGAAATCTTGTGCTTATTTATCTAAGGAAATTTTGTGCTTAGAGAACTTCTAACAAAAAATGGTTGTGCCTCCATAATAACTGGGAGACAGGATATGGATACATTTTTTCCCTTATTGTCACAGGACAAATCTAAATCATCTTACTTGAAAAACAGTAACTACACAGTTTCACTGTACACAGAGTAGATACATTACTATTAACACAACTGGCCTCTGTCCTTCTCTTTGAGAGGGTTACATTGATTATTCTTGTGTAACTATAGAAAAGATCCATTAATTTGATGAATCTACTGCAGATTTACACCAAAATGAGATGACAGCACATCCCATTGTATAAAATGGAAGGACATTTATTAGGATGTAATTTTCTCATCTCAAGCAGTAAATGAGATCTTAATTTCTAAATGTGAACAAAAGTCAGTAATTTGCTATGTTATAAGGAACATTAGGAAGAACACCAGATTTCCCAGTGAGTTCTTAATTAACTGAACAATTTCTGTGCTATTAAGCACCTCTTGTGCAGCAAGATAGATTTTTTTGTCTTGAGTGGCCAGTAATGGAGCCCTTCTGAGACAATACATGGCACTTAGGGCTCTCCAAAGTGCATCTATTCCACTCAGTGCCTTGCCCTATAAGTCTGATGAATGCTTTTTCCTGTTCTTTCTTAACACTTTCTACCATCCCGTCAGAACTAGAAATAACAACTTCCCAAATGGATTGTCACTGGGTTTTATTTTTAATTCAATTTCTCCAGTAATGCAATCTTTTCCATTTCATCATGGAGCCTAAGATCTAGAAAATGGCATGAATTATTTCATGAATCTCTCTGAACCTAGGTTAGTTTTTGAGTCTTCATGTCATGTTGGATTCATGGTCGCCTGCACCTCTGTGTTAGAGAGTTCTGTTCTTGCTTCCCAAAAGAACTAGATCTTCTAAATTACTCTGTGGATATTAAATAGGAAAAACACAGAGAACTATTTCAATCAGTATGTTTTTCAGTATTTCAGAATATCTTATATTTATTTAATAATGCACCAAAAGCTATGTCAATGAATAGACGGAACTCTATCTAAGTAAAACCAGATTTTCACATTAACTAAAGGAACTCTCTTAAAAAAATGCATCGCAAAATCACAGAATCACATAATCATTAGGGATCAGAAGGGACCTCAAATGATCATCTAGTACAATACCCCCTGCCACAGCAGGATCACCTAGACCAAGCCGCACAGAAACACATCCAGGTGGGTCTTGAACCTCTCCAGAGAAGGAGGCTCTACAATCCTCTCGTGGGCAGCCTGTTCCAATGCTCCATTACCCTCACACTGAAGAAGTTCCTTCCAATATTTATATGGAACCTCCTGTGTTCCAGCTTGCACCCATTGCCCCCTGTTCTATCACTAGATAACACTGAGAAGAGCCTGGCTCCATCCCCTGACACCCACCCCTCACAGTACTCCAGATGCAGTCTCACTAGTGCAGAGTAGGGGGAGAGAAGAACCTTTCTGGATCTGCTAACCACCCCCATTTCTGATCCACCCCAGGATGCTTTTTTCGGCCCTTTTGGCCACAAAAGCACATTGCTGTCGTCTTGCTGTCCACTGGGACACCCAGGTCAATTTCTCCTTCACTGCTGTTCAACAAGTCAGTTCCCAACGTATACTAGTACCTGGGGTTGTTCTTGCTGAGATACAAGACTCTACACTTACCCTTGTTGTACCTCGTTCAATTTCTCTCTGCCCAGCTCTCTAGCCTGTCCTGATCTCACTGAATTGCAAGACAGTCTGCTCGGCTGTTGGCAACATCGCCAAGCTTCGTGTCATCAGCAAACTTGCTGACAGTGCACCCTAATCCCTCATCCAAGTCATTAAAGACTAGACTGCAGAGGACTAGTCCCAGTACCTATCCTTGGGGAACTCCACTAGATACAAGCCTCCAACTGGACTCTGTCCCACTGAACACTACTCTCTGGCTTCTACCCAGAAGAACTGGCAGTCAGTACACAATCCATCTCACTACCCAATCATCCAGTCCACACTGCCTTAGTTTGTCTGCAAGGATGATATGTGAGACTGTCAAATGCCTTACTGAATTCAGGAATGCCTTACTGAAGTCAAGAATGTATACTAGACTTTTAAGGAACTGCAGATGATCCTCAGTTTAAATTAATAAAAGAGTATTTTATAAGTAGATAAGAAAGCTCAGGAAAAGTGATAAAATTAATTGATAGATCAAAAATGTTATACTGAATTGCAGGAAATATCACAAATTAACTCAGTCTTGGGGGATGGTGTTGTATTGTGCGCAAACTGGCTTGCGGGATGTGACGCGATAGGTTCTCTATTCTGCTACATCTGTGGGAAAAAGGGGGTGTACATGAGTGGCAGGGGTATGTAAGTGTACTCCACGTGATAATAAACACCATTTGCTGTTCATCACATTGATGTGCACCTCAGTGAATGGTCAAGCTCAAGGTCCCACAGAGGAAAACGAACAGATCATGTAATGTTCACTGCAACATTTTGGTGACCCCAGCGTGATCCTTTGGGGGTGTGTGAGCTATCCGCGGGAGGCGTGGGATCTCCCTGCGGGAG
>VZRI01010981.1:153834-176140 GCA_013397515.1 Upupa epops | reverse complement strand
TCCTAGCACCAGATGACCTTGAGTGATGACCTTGTGGGAACAGCTTGCCCACAGAGGGAGTTGAGGCCCCATCCCTGGAGATGGTCAAGGAGAGGCTGGACAAGGCTCTGGGCAACCAGATGTAGTTGAGGATGGCCCTGCTCACTGTAGGGGGGTTGGACTGGATGACCTTTGGAGGTCCCTTCCAACCTGGGCAGTTCTATGATTCTATGAAGTCTATGATCTTGGTCAGCTTGAGGTCACAGTTTGGATGTGAAGCATCTCTGAGTCATCAGCTGCAGCTCCTCTCTACAAGCCTTTTCTACAAGGCTTGAACTCTCCATCCTAATCCATTCAGGTCTAGGACTTACAAGTTCTTGACTGTGCAAGTTCTGATTTACACCTCTCATTCAGGTTCTTTGTGGGTTGGAGTAGGCAGATGCCTCTACATGAAGTTTTTGCTAAGTTATTAAGTTATTGCTGGATATTTGTAAGATTCTCAAGTGTTTTGCTCTGCTGAACTCACAGGAACAAGGGAATGGAAGGGAACAACCTGAGTCTTCAAATCCAAGTCCCTGAAGATGCGGCCAGCACAAAATCCTAAATGATCTTGCTGAGAGAAGAATTTACACCTAAATCCTGGAAAGAGGTGAGTCTCAGCTTAAATTCCTGTATAGGTTTTAGATGCTGGAACATAGAATTCCCCACTGGAGCCAGTCCCTAAGTGCAAATTGTAAAGGAAGATTTGTAATCTTGCATTTCATAGAATCATAGAGTCACTAGGGATTGGAAGGGACCTCGAAAGATCATCCAGTCCAATCCCCCTGCCACAGCAGGATCACCCAGACCAAGTCACACAGGAACACAGCCAGGCAGGGCTGGAACATCTGCAGAGGAGACTCCACAACCCCCCTGGGCAGCCTGTGCCAGTGCTCTGGTACCCTCACTGGGAAGAAGTTCCTGCTGATATTTATGTGGAACCTCCTCTGTTCCAGCTTCCTCCTCGTGTTCTGCCAGTAACCTGCTGCCCTGGTCCTGCTGGCCCAGCTTGAGGATTGAACTCTGGTAGGAAAATACTCTCTTCTGCAGTGCCCTTTCTAAGAAATATAGATACTCTACCTTAAGCACCTCCACAGTTCCTACTACATTAATTTCAGCGCCTTTTAATTTTCTTTAACAAGGCCTGACATTGACATTTTAAAAAGAAAATCGTCTCCTGGATTTAATTAGGGCCCTGATTGAGGCAGGATGGCAATAACCTCCTGCACTCCTTCCGCGGAAGATGAAATCTACGTCACCTCGCTCCAGGAGCCAGCAGTTGTGGGTGTCTGTGTGTCCCCTTTGCCTCGTGTCAAATACAGGGCCCCAGCCCTGGGCATCCTGCAAGTGATCCCCCTGCACTCCCTTATCCACTGACGAGGAGAGGCTGATGGAGCTGAGGCTGTTTAGCCTGGAAAAGAGGAGGCTCAGGGGTGACCTTATTGCTGTCTATAACTGCCTAAAAGGTGACTGTGGTCAGGTGGGGGTCGGTCTTTTCTCCCTGGACACTGGAGACAGGACAAGGGGTCACAGTCTTAAGCTCCATCGGGGGAGGTTTAGACTTGACATTAGGAACAGTCTCTGGAGGGGTTCAGAGTTAGGCTGGATGAAGTGCTGAGTGGCATGATCTAGATGTCAGATGTTAGGGTTACTTGGTTGGTTTTAGGTTGGATTGGATGATCTTTAAGGTCTTTTCCAGCCTCATCATTACTGTGAGACTGTGATACTGTGACCCAGCGAGCTGCTGGATGTGGAGAAATACCCAAAATATTGACTTCAAGAACATTTAGATGAAGACTGGGGAAGGCTGTACCCAACGGCAGGGAATGATAGGATGAGGGGCCATGGTTTGAAGCTGGAAAAGGGGAGAGGGAGGCTGGACAGGAGGAACAAGGTCTGGAATCTGAGGGTGGAGGATCCCTGGACCAGGCTGCCCAGAGAGGGGTTGGACCCCATCCCTGGAGCCATTCAAGGTCAGGCTGGCTGGGGCTCTGGTTAACCTGACCTGATGAGTGCTGACCCTACTTGGTGCAGGGGGGTTGGACTGGATGCCCTTTGAAGGTCCCTTCTAACTCTGATTCTATGGATCAGTGTGGGAAAAGAGGAGGTGAAAGATCAGAGTAACTTGTGAGTGCCGAGTGCAGCGCCGTGGGTTTGCCACTTGACTACGCACCCACTGGAGCCAGGTGGAAACAGCAAACATTTATTTGCTCATCTTCTCACATAAATAAAACCCCGCTGATTTGCTTTGATGGCATTTACGACCACATTTATTCATAAACATTGGAGTGAGCAAGTTTTTATTTGCAGGAGCGCTCATAGAAAACAAAAGCGTCGTGAATTCTGGGGTGAATAAATACCAGAGAGCTCCCGCACGCGAAGGGCTCCTGCAGTCATTAAGTAAAGCTGCTGTTACTATTCACTCCGTGGATTCCAACAATTACAGCTGCCCGTGAGCTGCTTACAAACGGGGAAGGGAGCTGTTTATAAAGCTCAACTCATCTAATTAGGCAGCAGAAACCTTCTCATGAAGATTCCTAATCACAAGGTCAACGGTGACTGCTCGGGGGGGTCAATCCTGACTCATTTTTACGGGGTTTTGGCAACACAAATCAGTTTCCTGCATTTTGGAATCATAGAATCATAAGGGTTGGAAGAGCTCTCCAAGATCATCAAGTCCAACAGTCAACCCAACCCCACCATGCCCGCTGAAGCATGTTTTCAAACACCAGATCTACATGGTTTTGAACCCCTCCAGGGCTGGTAACCCCACCACCTTCCTGGTGGCACACTGGCCTCCTCACCAAGGTGATGGAAGGCTGTGTCACCATCGTGCTGCCTGAAAGCAGTTCAGGGCTAACGGGACTCTGGCCACAGGGATCACATGAGGAGCTTTAGGCTGCACTAGGGAAACGTGCTCCATGCATGGGGAAGAAGAAACACATCCACAGCATCCTGTGCACAGCTGAACTGCTCTCCTGCTTCTCATAGCCAGAACGTCTGGGGTTGGAGGGGTGGTTAAAGACAGAAAGCAGACACCAAACTTGTTCCTCACAGTCAAAAACGCTGTAAGCCAAGAGCAAGGGTCAAACCAACACTGGGGGCTGTTGTGGTTCTCTAGCAGGATCAGGCAGTGGCAGTGAACTCACCACGAGCAGACCCAGACTCATGGGGTCTTGCCTTAAGTAGGAACCAGGAAACCACCCTCTCATGTTCCTGTTGTCAGGGAGGTCTCATTAATACTGCAGGGAGATGTAACTGCCGAGGAAGAGGTTTCTAGGCCTTGTGGACATTGATCTACAGTTCTTCAGTCTGTTTCTCTCTGAGGTCTCTTGCCTTCACCAACGCTAGTAAATAGGCCTCCTCTTCCAAACAGCCACGGGAGAAATGTCTGGTTAGTGAGGCATGATGAGTTAAAACCAGCCCTCCAGCCTCATCTTCATCAGGAGCCATCCCTGAGGGGCTGTTGCCTTATTCCCCATGGAGTTAAACCAGCACAGTGGGTTTCACCACCAGTCTGCAGCCCAGTCTGAGGCTTCAAGGCAGAAAGTCAGCAGAAAGCACGTTCTGCCTTTCGTGCTGACCTGCAGGGAAGGCAGTTGCTGGCCAGAGCTGTTTTTAAGGGTCACGAGTTTGACTTGAGATGCCAGAGGGACAAATGCCAACACCTTCACCATCAGTCCTGAGGGTGACAGGGTCACTGATCAGCTGAGTTCAACTTAAAAACTCCCCAGCTAAGCTAAGCCTCAATGAGCTGCTGTTAGAGACCTTAGGCAACTCAGAGGACGCTGAGGTCTCACACTGCTTTGAAAAATGAGGCAAACATGTTTGGTAGAAAGGAGAGGCAGAGTCTCAGCTCATTGTTAAGAGTCCTGAGGTTGTATCAAGCTGCTACCAGGAGTTACTAACACACGAAGAAACGTTCCTTCACAGAATCACTGAATCATTCAGGTTGGAAAAGACCCTCTGGATCATCGAGTCCAACCATTACCCTACTCTACAAGTTCACTCCTAAACTCTATCCCCTGCCTCTGCATCTCAGTGACTCGGACACGCCTGGGGATGGTGACTCAGCCACCTCCCTGGGCAGCCTGTTCCAGTGTTCAACCACTCTTCCCATGAAGAACTTTCTCTCGATGTCCAGTCTAACCCTCTCCTGTTGCAGCTTGAAGCCCTTCCCTCTGGTTCTGTTGCTAATTCCCCATGAGAAGAGACCAGCACCAACCTCTCTACAATGTCCCTTGAGGTAGCTGTACAGAGTGATCTAGTGCAGGGAGTCTCCCCTTAACCTCCTGTTCCTCAAACTAAACCAGAAACAGGTTGTTGAGCGACTGAAAGCGTAGACTTCGCCACCTTTCATGTAGGAGCAGCCTGGTTCCGTCAGACGAGCAAGTAATCCGCCCATGATTTGTGGAAGTCCTTTAAGAAGACAGGCCACTGCTGCGTGTGTGAGTAACTAATGCTCCTTTGGTTTGTGTTTGAAGGCAGCAGCAGCAACAGCAATGACACGAATTAATGGCACGGTTTTCAGGAGATAATGCAGACGAGGTAGAGAGAATTACTACGCGATTAACATAGTTTCAATTAAAGTCCCCTGTAGTTACTGAACAACATTCATTTCTAGTAACTTGGTCATTTAACTTGTGTCACCATGAGCGCCCCAGGACAGCTTCAGCCTCGTAGGGAAAACACAAGCCCAAAACATAACTGGAAATAGCTGGTGGTTTGGAACCCAAAGCAGACGTCAAATAAAGCACCGCTGGGGTAAAACCACAGGATCTGCTGCAGGTGAAAGGACCAAAGCCCAGGTGCTGTTCAGGTACTGAGGTCTTTCTTGCCCTTAGTCAAAAACAGCAAACAAAAGCATCTACTATTTAAATAACGATCCCTTTAAGGTCTCTTCCAATCCAAACCATTCTATAAATCTATAAAATACAAGATACGTATTACAAAACAGTTAATTTATATAAATTTCTTGATATATATAATTATTTAATTAGAAAAGAATTTCTAATTAAGCTGCAGAAAGGCTGAGGCAAATGAAACCACTTCCCCTTGGCAGAGCAGAGTGCTGTTGGGATGGTAGAACAGCGTTTTCTATCCTTTAACAACCGTAGCTCTTGTGTTTCCATCCGAGCATCCCCAGCAAAACCAAACCTAAGGTCTCTAACAGCAGCTCATTGAGGCTTAGCTTAGCTGGGGAGTTTTTAAGTTGAACTCAGCTGGAGTTCTGGAAGAAGGAAAATACATCCTTTAGTTCTCCTAAAGCTACTCCCCTGCAGCTGGACGGAGCAGCCCACCATGTAACTGCCCAGCAAGAGGTGCAAAGGCCTGGACCAGAACTTGCAGAGCTGTCAGGCCCGAGCGATTTGTAGTGACACAGTGCAGCGTCGTTACCTGTTTTATCACCTGAACACTCCGAACATCCATCTGTTTCCACTCTGTATGAGGCGAGCAGCATGGGAGGAGTCATTCTTGGCGCATCCCTAGGAACGATGGGCTGCACTGGGCTAGGATGGCCATCTTTCAGGAGTGGTGGGTCATTGAAAGAATCCGATCAGCACACAAAGGGGTGAAACCTCTGCTGAGCAGCTGATGGGTTTTCGTTAGTTTCACCTAACTCAGCACTGCTTGCAACAACCCAACCCCGCAGAGTCCAGTGCGTTGAAGCTCCGGAGGTTATTACATTTTATTATTATTACTACAACAACAGAAGCTGGAAATGGAAAAAGACATTATTGATTCCAGAAACCCACCGCACGCGGATTGTTCTCACTGTGAACTCACTGGCCTTTGGGCCACTCCGACAGGTTTCAAAGCCTCACTCAGCAAAACTTCCAGCGGTTGGGGTGAGGATGAGATGCAGCCCTGCAAAGAGTTTCTTCCCGAGTCCTTCCCCTCTCACACAGGGGTCTGTCCTAACTCCTCTCCCCTTCCCCACACACAACCACCAGGTATTTGTAAGCGGCTGTGCTCCCTCTCTTCCCCAACAGCCACATTGCTACAAGTTAAATCTCCCTTTAATACCTCCCCGCAGGCGCCTGATCACTGCGGCTGCTCCCCTGTGCACTTTGATTAGTTAACGCCTTCCTCACGGACAGGTAAGCAGAAAAGAGGGCACCAGTGAAACCAGATCAGACCAATCCTATTCCCCTGCTCCAAGACAGCAGCTTGGAATGCTTTTCAGTTTGAAACATGAAAGCACAGTACGACTTTGCGTGTCCTTTCCTGTCCGCCGTTACCCCGAGGAACCCCTCGGCGGCTTCGCGCGGGTTTCGCTAAAGCTACGCGAACTTGTGCTTTGCTAACCAGGAATCCTCTGCTTTCCAGCTCTCCCTGACAGCCACAATTCCCCTCATTTTGACAACTAAATTCCATAACTGCACTGTTTACTCCCTCTTCTGAGCTATTAATGACAAATATTAAGTAAGATAGAGGCAAACATCCTCACGCACCCGCAGCATCGAAAAATACTATTATGCCAATTATTAGCAGGATTCAACGGCGCAGAGGTTACTAATTTAGACAAATGATGTGCGGGGTGGGATTTTTTTTATCCCGGAGACAAGCGAACACAACCTCCTCCTTCAGGCTTTTTGGAGTCATCGCTCAGTTACCACGTGCAAGTGCACAGTCCAGCCCCGAAACACAGACCTAGCTCTGCCCAGCCCTGAAACACAGACCTAGCTCTGCCCAGCCCCTGTCTGTTAGTCACTTCTTTCTCATAAAAGGAATAAAAACACAAAAGGAGGTTTAATGAATTATTTGGATTGGCAACGCTTGCGCCTTCTGTGCCTGAACGACACTTAGAATAGGTTAACATTTGCTTTACAGCACGACGATAAAATCTGCCTTTATTGCAAACAAACAGAGTGTTCCCACCTTACAATATTGGTTTAGATGCAGGATTGCATCCGCTCCTGCAGGATCCCCCGTTAAGAGAGGAGGCAGAAGCGTTTCCCGTTTTCAGACCTCCTTTATTATTTTCCAAGCAGCGTTAATCGGGATTTTAAATATTTCCATTTACTTCGTTCAAACACACAATGATTTCTGTACATCTGTTCGCGATCCGAGAACACGACACCATCAAGTAATCATTTGTACAGCGCTAACATTACCAAACAGAAGAAAGAATGACGGCAATCACAGCCCAAGGTTTGAACAGCCACTCCCCCACTCGCTGGGATTGAAAAGCTGCACTAACAGGAGAGAAGCCTCGACATTATCGCAGTGGAAGCAGGAAACAAACACCGCTCTCTTCTAATCACTGTCTTCAGCTGCTTTGATTGGGTGCGGTTAATATTAATAGTAGAACCTTTAAGAGCGGTGGGGAAAGGTAATACTTTACGTGCACTCCTCATCTCAAGGCTCCACAGCTTAATGAGGAGCCATTAGAAACTCGTACGGCTAAACAGTGTCTTAACTCACCACTCAGCCTATACAATTACAGCAGTACTGCATCTCACAATTACTACTGATGCATCAGCCTCCCCCTCCTGCCGCTGTGCCGTGTCACCAGCGCAGCACTAACCATCATTTGGGCTTACCAGCACAACGCAGGAGCTCTGCCCTCGCCTGAGCACAGAACTCACACTCTGCTTGCCAACACACTAACCCACAGGGTCTCAAACCCTATGGATGCGCATCCAGGACCCGACACCCAGAGGTACCTGGTGCCCTCTGCCCGGACTGCCACGCTATGAGGGTCACAAGTTTGGCGTTAGGGACTGGCTGAGCTTTTTTGGAGGGGACGAGCAGGACGTACAGGGCACACTGCAGCACACCTGGCTCTGGCCAGCGCCTTCGTCTTCACTAGCACAACGTGACTGTCATCCAGCTGCTCGCAGTGAACAGAAATAATCAGTAAGTCCATCTCTAAGTGACATTTTAAAGACGATTCCCATATAAAACATTACGGCTTTTATGAAAATAGATCCATTTCTGCACAATCTTGTCTTTCATGGGGGGCAGGGGACAGACAGACAGACAGACACACACACACACACACACTTTTCTTTCTATTTTAAAAAGCAAGTGTTCTCCGGGACAGCTGCCAATAATCTCGTGGAAAATGTCCTTAAAGCAAGACAAACTCCTCCGTACTGAACCTCTTCAATCTCTTCTTTTCCTCCTCAGAGAAAAGGTCGCGTTCTTCATGGAGTGGACTGGAAACGAAGTCATAGTCTCTGGAATGACCCTTCACGAAAGTAAACAAGGGGTACTTCTCTTTAGACGACAACTTCAGCATCTGCAAGGCAAAGCACACAGCAGATGAACCGTTAACGGGAACCGAAGGAACACAGTAAGTGGAGGTAATTACCTGGTGACGGCTGCAAAGCACAAATACATTTTTCATCTTTATTATCATCACATTAAAACAAAAGCATCGTGCAATCCAAACATCTCCTTCCTCCTGTTAAACAAACGTTTACTTCCATCTCCTCTTCAGGTAGCAGCTAATGCCAGGCGATTTCAGCCATGGTCCCTCCAAACCAGGCCAGATCAGGGGATCGGCTCAGTGAAGAGCCCATCCCCAGGCGCTGCGCAAGGCCAGAGCTTCTTGCTGGCCTCCTGGATCTGCCACACGGTATGGAGAGGCCACACAGAAACTGCTGTGCTCCTGGAAGTGCCAGGAAGACCCCAGCCAGTCAGCAATCCATCGCTTCCCAAGTCTGGATGTGCTTGCAGCCCTGCTTAATCCATCAGCTCTTTAACTCCAGGTTGTCATTAACCCACTTAACGAGAACTGCAGGGACCAAGGGTGACAACCTGGATGTGACTGGGATGGAGTCTCACCAGTTGCTCTGTCTGGGCCTGTGATTTCAATGCCCTTGATTTCAGTGCCCTGGTTTCCCTATCACAAGGTTTATCCTCAAGTAATAAGAGCGACATCTTTTCTCCCACCTCTGCCTGCCCACAGAAGCAGTGAAAACCAGAATTTATTAGTCCAGAGGACTTGAGGCACCCCAGGAGTCCACTGGGCTTCGGAGTTCAACAGTTGTTGAGGAACAGGAAAAAACAAAGGATCTGAAGGAAGGACTGGAGGATCACAGAACGTTTCTCACACTGTATTTGCACCCAGACTTCACTTCCAAACTTCCTGTGTCTGAAATAGATTGATATAAAATAATGTCGCTAATTCCACCTAAACCACGGGGGTAACAGCTCTGAGGAAAGAGAAAGCCATGAGGCTTTCCTCAGCCTGTGCTCCGGGAAAGACAACCACTTAATCCCAAGCTTGAAAGAAAAGAAGGAAAGAACTTCCAACACAAGTGATTTTATAATTATTTTTACCTTTTCTTCTTCAATAATAGAACAGGAAAACGTGGATGAATAGAAACATCATGATTTAAACCACTCATCTATCCCCTGCACTCTATCGTCTACCTCTCTGCAGCAGAATCAAAGAAACAACCTGAGCATCACTCAAGAGCTCCTAAAGATGATCCCAGCATTCACTTTAAATTGCTCTTTTTCTTTGCTAAACCCACATCTAATCATTAATTCTTCCTGGTGTCTGCACCGGCTACAATATTCACTTGTGACCCGCTGCGACGGGAGATTATTTCATAGACTCTCTTTTGAAAATCATGAAACACAGTTATTTGCTCCCCCAGCTAATGAAGTGAACGAGTAGCTCTGTATTTCATGCACTCGCTCGCTGGAATTATCACCAGGGAAAAAGAAAGTCAATTAATTTGGAGCTAAATGAGCAGACAGCAGCGTTTCTGCAGTAGGAGATGCTCACACACACCAGCTCTGTCGACTGCAGAACACTGGAGCACTTAGGTTAACAAGGAATCATCCCAATCTGAGCTGGATCAAACATTTCCACCTCCGGGAGCCCGCCCTGCCTCTCCAAACCCCTCCTGGTGCCTGGGGCTTGGCAGGGCCGGCCGTGGCCACCCAGTTCCCCGATTCTGCACATTCCCATTTCACGAGTGCCACCTCGTGGGCCCGCCAGCGCCAGCCCAGCCCGGGCCAGCAGCCTGCTGCTGCCTGACCTCCTGCTCTCACAGCCCATCCCAGGCTGCTCAATCTGAGGAGATGAAACGCAGCCGGGTTTCTCACGGTTATAAAAGCAGCAATAAATGCAGAGAAAGAAGCGGTTCTGTTTAAGTGACTCCCTGCACACAGGGCGCGCGCCGAGGAACCGACACCTACCTTGGTTATCTCTTCGGAAGCCTTCTCGAAGTCCTGCACAGTCCTACAGTAAAATCCTATTGTGCAGCTCGGATCCATTTTTTTGAATGACATCTTTTTGGGAGAAGGGCAATGGAATGACTGCAGGGTTCGAGATTAAAAGCCACAAAATAGATGGTTAAGGTAGAGAACGATACGGACCAACGCATTCATTTTTCTCCCCCCTCCNTACAACCCCCCCCGCCGTTGACGCCGCGTTCAGCAAACTTGCGCGCACGGCCAGCAGCACCACCACGTTAGTTTGAAATCTGTCAAAGCTCTGCCGCTCCGAGCGGTACTTTATGAATATTCCCCAGGCAGAGGAGGTGAATGCTCTTCTGCAAATTGAATTTGTAACAGCTTTTGCACTATCTCACAATTACTGCTTTACTACCGCCGCCCAGTGCCCCCTTCCCTCCCCCAGCCTCTATAAAAGAGACATAATGGAATAAACCAACCTCATGCATTTTCCTTTAGTAAATGGAACGGGGTTAAAAAACCCCACAAACCCCAAACCCTATTAAAATAACCCGCAAGTAGCAAACAAACCCAAGCCCAAACAACGTGCCCTGGTTTATAAATGTTTTGTTTCCTAACGGGAAATCTCTTTTCATGACAGATGATGCTCTGACACTGCTGTGAACTGATACTATCAGCAGAAAAACAAACAAATGCAGACCCCCTTCCCCACACTCCTCAGCAGAGGAAAGATAAGAATGTGCTATCCACCCTCATTCCCTGTTTATTTATTACAGGATCTGCCCTTCTGGTGAAGCTCATTGTCTAGAACTGAAATGATCTCGTCACCACCGAGGGTCTCTCCCTCTTTTTTCTCCTTCTCCCTCACCATCTATCTCTATTAAATCCCTGCTAATCCTGCTACAGCGGCTCTGTTACAAACGCTCACAGCACAGTTTGGTGTTCATCAGCCTCCCCTGCCGTGATCAGTACTCCCCAGTAAATACCCTTCCACGTTCACATGTATCCTGGGCTCAGCTCCCGAGCTGCTGAGGACAGGAGTGGGACCATGGGACAGAGCAGCACCCCGGACTCTTCACCAGCACCACTGCCTGTCCTCTGCGAAGGATTAACTGCTGCCAGCTAATCTGGCTACACCAGGAGCAACCCTGACACTGGCAGCAAGCAGGGTGCTGACCACAAATACATTTGATCTGTTTCCTTTCCCCAGCGTATCTCGCTCTTTACTCGAAGCATCTCACTCTACTCAAAGCATCTCACTCTTTGCTCAAACTGTATTTTTTAGTCAAACTATTCTTTACTCAGGTATTTTATTCTTTACTCAAAGGGTTTAATTCTTTAGTTATTTTATTCTTTACTCAAAGTATTTTCTTCTTCATTCAAAGTGCTTTATTCTTTACTCGAGTGTTTTATTCTTTAAGTATCGTACTCGTCACTCAAATGACTTTATTCTCTACCTGTAATTGCAAAGCTAACAGAGTCCTTTCCTTAAACCTCTGCAAAAAATCCAGGCAGAGATGAGAAGCGCTGTTTCTACAAGATTGATTTTAGTCACTGGGGGTCCCCCCCTCCCCTAATTCTGTTCTGATTTTCTATGCAGCAGCTGTATTTTGAATATTCAACTAGAGAAATCAAGCCCTGCCTTGTGAACAGCAGCAGCACCGCAGCTACACTTGTGCCACGCAGTTCAGGGCAGGAGTCCTGAACGCTACACAAATCACTCCACAACAAAGACAACTGGGCAGGGGGTTCCCCCCACCCCCCATTTTTTTTCCCCTTTCCACTCCTCCAAACAGATGGATCCTGGAAGCCAATTCGGAGCGGATTGATTTCCAACTTATTCCGGACTATTTGTCAATTTTGAAAGTACTCCCCCCAGATGAATCTAAGCAGCAACTCTCCACACTGCGACAGCAATCTCTGTTTCCTTTGGACACTGCTGGGCAAAGACAGAATCCTATTAAATGCACCGAGCATTAAACTGCAGTGCATTTGCTGTCTGCATCAGGATGTGATCGAGCCGAGCTGGCAGCTCGCGTCCCTTCAAAATCCACCTTAAAATCTGTACTGGTACTGGAAATTCGTATTAACGCTGCTGGGCAACCTGGAGGACTGGTCACAGCAACAGAAACAACAACAACAACTAAAGGCTGTTCTTTGTAGCTGGGCCACTCAGTGATGGTGTGACCTTACAGAAGTCACTTCAGCTCCACTGTTTTGTGCCCTTCCAGCCTTTTGTCTCTCTTACCCGGTGACGCTGCACGATCTTCAGAGGAGCAGGGTTTTACTACAGCACAAAGGGGGACGGATCTGGGTTATAATCTCTGGCTGCTGCCACAATGCAGATAGGGAGGGCCTGGGCTCAGCGATTCTTCTTCCAAATACCTCAACAGGTAAACCTAAAGGCAGCTCTAAACACAGTGCAAGTTTCTGTCTCGGACACCTCCTGATCCAGTTCGATGCTGCGTTCCTTTTTCTGAACTCAGAACCTTCTCACTTTCTAGATGATCTGACACTCCTCTATTTGATGTCACGCTAATTAAGCACTAACACTGAAAACACACTGTGCTTCCTTTACATCAGCTCTGGGACTCGGCATCAGCCCTGTGTATGTCCTTTAATATAGACATACACAGAGAGATATAGATTGGGAGAGAGAGAGAGAGACAGGAAGAAAGAGAGGTATAGATAGGAAGAGCCACTCTTTGATGGTGCTTTGATTAAGGTGTTGTGGTCAATGCACCACAGCTTTCTTTCCATGATATCAACAGACAGAACCATTGCAGTTCACTCCACTTTTCTCTGCCCTTGGCTACAACAGACAACAGCAGCCATGAAGATACCGAGCTTCTTACACACCATTTCAGCGACACTCACAGTTTAAACAGTCACCTGAAGATCAACTACTCAACTCAGCTCCTGTGGCATGAGTTTGAGTTCATCTGCACTGTTTACAGGACTTTACTGCAAACCTTTAGGAATTCTACACCAAGTATTTTGGTGGTGGAGATGCACACATACTCCTCTTCCTTATTTAAATGCTCTGTGTTGTTTCTGAAGCTGTGTTACCACTTCACAGGACGCAACAGTGTGAGCAACCACTACTAGCCAGCTCTGATGATGCAGTGGCCGCACCTAGAGAGTGTTTCTGTACCCAGAGAGTGTTTCTGCACTGAACACAATGTTACTCTGAGGAGGAAGCTGGGCAAAAGAGTTTGTATGGATGGCACTGAGTTCTTCTCCTCTGAGTACTGTGGCTATTGAACACCTACTTCTGCAGNCACAGCTTTCTTTCCATGATATCAACAGACAGAACCATTGCAGTTCACTCCACTTTTCTCTGCCCTTGGCTACAACAGACAACAGCAGCCATGAAGATACCGAGCTTCTTACACACCATTTCAGCGACACTCACAGTTTAAACAGTCACCTGAAGATCAACTACTCAACTCAGCTCCTGTGGCATGAGTTTGAGTTCATCTGCACTGTTTACAGGACTTTACTGCAAACCTTTAGGAATTCTACACCAAGTATTTTGGTGGTGGAGATGCACACATACTCCTCTTCCTTATTTAAATGCTCTGTGTTGTTTCTGAAGCTGTGTTACCACTTCACAGGACGCAACAGTGTGAGCAACCACTACTAGCCAGCTCTGATGATGCAGTGGCCGCACCTAGAGAGTGTTTCTGTACCCAGAGAGTGTTTCTGCACTGAACACAATGTTACTCTGAGGAGGAAGCTGCTTCAAGGGGATGCTGGGCAAAAGAGTTTGTATGGATGGCACTGAGTTCTTCTCCTCTGAGTACTGTGGCTATTGAACACCTACTTCTGCAGCCGATTATGTTTCCCCACAGTACTTGTAATTGAGTTCTTCAATAACCTCCTCTAGCTCTATCTATTTTCAATGCCAGTTATTTGGCTGGAGGTTAAAGGGAAAACACTACTGTAAAAAAACCCAAACAACCCTGAGGATGAAAGATGTGCTCACTGCATCTACATCAGAGCATCGTAGAACGGCCGGGGTTGGACCACAAAGATCATCCAGTTCCAACCCCCCCTGCAGAGGTGGGGAGACCTTGACTACATCACATTACTCAGGGCCCTGTCCAACCTGGCCTTCCACACTGCCAGGGATGGGGCAACCACAACTGCCTTGGGCAACCTGTTCCAGCACCTCAGCACCCTCACAGCAAAGAATTGGTTCCTCATGGCCAACCTCAATCTCCCCCCTTCAAGGCTGGAGCCCTTTCCCCTTGTCCTCTCGCTACCACTGTGCCAACAGCCCTCCCCCAGCTTTCTTGTAGCCCCTTCAGCTATTGGAAAGCTGCTGGAAGGTCACCTGGGAGCCTCCTCTTCTTGGGCTGAACAATCCCCACTCGCTCAGCCTGGCCTCATACAGGAGAGGTTCCAACCCTTTGATCATTTGCGTTGCTCTACTCTGGAGCCCTTCCAGGAGCTCTATGTCCTTCTTATGTTGGGGACTCAGAACTGGCTACAGTACTCCGCATGGGGTCTCACAAGTGCAGGGCAGAGGGGGGTAATTACCTCTCTCAAACCAACTGTCCGTGCTTCTTACAGGCAGAAAGTTGCGGGGCAGAGAAAGAAGCAACAACCACAGCAGCTAGGCTTTCAGACCTCTCACTTAAGTCAAAGTCATCTAGACTAGCACAAACCCCACTGGTAAGCCTCAAAAAATTCTACTTGTATGAAGGTACAAATTGACCCACAAAGGTTTTAGGAACACAAGTTATGTTTAAAATGAGAACCACCCACACCATTATAGAAATACTAGGAGTCCCTGGATAAAGAAGCAGCAGGTAAACCCACAGGAAGTCTGGTTCCAACATGACAACAGGCTCCTGCTACTGACTACTGCAGTAATTCTCTCCACAATGCTGACTGCAGCTTGAATTTCAAATAAACTGTACTAAAATTGACCACAAATTAACAGAAGGAAATGCAAATAATTCAGGCTGAAGCACTCCAAATGCTGTCTGTTTTCCTCGATGGAAAATGACTTCAATGAAGCCATCATCTCTTTTTGAGGTTTTCTGCTCATTAAAATGAACCAGATGAAGATTAATGAAGTAAATATGAAACCCCCATATTGAGTTTTTAACCTCTGGTCATTTTTGTTGATTATAGGCCTATAAAGAAGGGCAGCACTTTGATAAATAACATGTAACTGTAAAGCCATAAAGACGCAGCAAGCTGCGACGTCTCTAAATAATTAGTGTTTGATTCATATGGGAAGAAAACAGCGCCAGGTCTATATCCACAGTACCTCAAGAGGGAAATCCTTTATGCTGACATCTACAAAAGATTGGCAGTAATGAGGATCCATGTAAATCAAACTGTCATCTACAAGGACAAAACAGAAGACAAGTAATTCAAAAAACACCTTATTATTACACTGCTTACAATCCAATTTCTATGCAGAACAGCTCAAAAAAAAAAAGAAGAAGAGAGAGAAGGAGAAGCCAGCAAGTAACTGCTCGCCAGGCTGATACTCATTGACTGCAGCGTCGGTTTTCGCAGGACAGATTAACTTTTGCATAATCAAATCTGCTTGTATAAGCAGAATTTTTATAAAGCGATGAGACTGTCATTTAATTTTTGGTGATAAAATTACTTTTACAAACACACAATTATATTCGGGGGTTTGCATATGAAAAATGTATCGTGCCGCTTCATCCTGACAGCCAGAATATATTGCTTGTCATTTCAGCATCAACTAACCCTCCACTTCTAACTAGGAAAAAAGGAAATACGTAAATAAGAGCTGCCAGGCGGCAGCGGGCGAACGCCGCCGGAGTTTGGTGAGATGGATAAATTATGCCTTGTTTACGCAACGACGGGAATTAAAGGTACATTTTACAGCATCCAATTACCATATGGGGGGTACATGACAAATGGCTGGACCCGGCTAGGACGTGATGAATTAATAAGGTACTCATCTTGCTGGTTTAATCATGCTATTTCCCACTGCTTCCAACAGAAAACTTCCTAACGCTTGAAGAAAAATATTGAAGGGACGTAACGTATTAAAACACTAACCTTGAAATCCAGCGAAGTAATAGGATTGCTTGGGTTTGCCACCGATAATGCCAACACAATACTCCAGGCTTAAAATTCCCTACAACAAAGGGTATTACATGATCAGGTGCGTGTTAAACAGAGTAAGAACTGAAGTGAATTCACGGGATCACACAGTGTTAGGGATTAGAAGGGATCGCACAGTATCAGCTAGTCTAATCCCCCTGCCAGATTCACGTCTTTGCTCTTTCTTTACTGGTTTTCCTGAGTCGAAAGCTATCAAACTGTCCAGATTTAGAGTTCATAGACATTTATGTTTATTTACTGGGGTCCTGTGGCCTTTATCCTCAAATGTTCAGAGCGTGAACTTTAGCATCATAGGGAGAAATGCCAGGTGAAGCCACGGTAATTACAAGATACAGCTCTAAAAAAAGCAGCCCTAACTACAGGAGGAGAGTGGCGCACACTACAGACAAGGCCCGTAAGTCTCACGGGATGTTGACTGGGAGGGTAGAGGAATGGGAACCATCAGGATGCAGCCGCATTGCAAATGCACCTTAGGGGATTTGCAGGGGGACACGGGGCAAAATGCAGGAATTGCTTCAGTCTGGGGGCGTAAAGGAAGAGCCACAGCAAAGCTGGGAGCCCCTAAGGCCAGAAAGGGCTGAGGTGTCAGCTGTGGCCTAGTCACACCAGGGTTACCAGTGTGTTTCTGCTCAGTCAGGTTGAGAAGGCTTAGGTTCTGCAAGCCATGGGCCTGTGCTGGCACCCAAATGTAGCAGACAGAGAAATACCCCACATTAAATCGTTGGTGTTACGAGTGTACTGTCTAATGCTGGGGAGAAGGATTTACCCGAGTACAGGCAATTCTGCAGTAGTCTCACTGACTGAAATTCCTCTATCACCCCAAAGCCCTGGATACAGTCACAGATGACACCAAAGAAACCAGTGCCAAAGAAACACCTTGAGCAATTGGCTATTAAAAGTACCTAGCAAAGGGACGGAAGAAGGCACCGAGGAACTCTTCTCCCACTCCCTTCAACGTATTTTTACTCTTCTCGCTTTCACGACGCTGTTTCTTACCAGGGCTCATTAGGATTTCTGTGAATATCCAGTCTTGGCTTAACACCGGTCTCCATTAGTTATCCCACCAACTCCAGCAGGAGCTGCATTGTGCCAGCTCCGAGCACTTTGGAAAGCTGAGCCCAACTGTTCTAATGCAGTCGAAGCCCATGACCATTAAATACTCTGAAAACTGAACAGCCTTTTAAAGTCCATCAATCACAGTGGGTTTTGTGTGGCACAAGTGTTGGATCCTACAATTTGGACGCTGGCCTGAACCGGGACAGCAATCCAGAAGACTGATCCGTTGGGCTAAGTGGAATGTCCATGAGCTGGCAGCCACATCTATAGCCTCTCCTCTGAAAGGTGAGTTGTTACCAGTATTACCATTACTGCATAAGGAGGGAAGATTTCTCTCACCAAAATGATTGCTATTTCCTGTACTAATCAGACCAAAGCTCCCCAAGATACAGTTTTCTCTGCTTAACAATGTGCTGTCAACTACTGTTCCCCTCACCCGTGATGCTACCAACAGAAGCTGTTTCAGCAGGGTTTATATGGGTTAGGATTAGTGCTACTTATTTAAAATATGGATGAGAGGGGGTTTAGAAAAGGCTCTGCATGGCTGAGCATTGCAGAACATCGAGGCACATCAGAGGGAATGGCTGAAGGCACCAAGGAGATCACATCCTCTGCCAGCAAAATGGGGAGCAAAGCTCCTTAGAGTAATGAAGAACTATTTCATCTATGGGAATTCTCTTGGAGAAGTGAACTATGAAAAATTTATCGATTTTCACCCATAAATATAAAATCCTTCTGTAAAAATTACCGCCTGTACTACATTTGAAAATCTGCATTTTTAACTTAAATCCAGACCCCAAGAAACGTAGTCTCTTCTAGGGAGCAGTCAAGCCAGAGCCTGAAGTGACTAATCGATGCAATCGAAATCCCTCTCATCACAGTCTCTGCTCTAACAGACTGCAGAAGGCAGGACCCAGCTTGGTAAATGAGCAGCAGAAAGCACCCCAGTACAGGCAGTTGTACAAGGACAGCTTGAGGTAACTTGATGCTATGAACCCAGCGCCACGCAAGCGCATTTCACTCTGGCAAAAGAGTATTTGGAGAGCTAAACTGAGAAACCTCTGCAGGGTAAAACCAGCCACAGCTACCCACAGATGCTCTTCTTTCACCAAGTGAGCGTGAGGAACGTTGCAGAAGCAACTGTACAAATGCAGGCATCCTGAGTTGTCCTGGACCTGACTGATTCAAAGGCTTTTTGTGCAGGTAACATGAAAGCCAAGTAAAGCAGATGCTGTCTGAGAATTCAAAAGGAAACAGACCTCTCCCAAAACTGTCCGAGAATACAAGGATCAGGAACAAAAACTAACGTAATAGCTCATCACTTCAATAAAAGGCTTCACCTTCCTGTCCCCTCAACCGTTATAAACCCAACAGCTTCCCTAAATTTCACAGAGGGAATGAAATAAAAATGAAGCACAGACTCTCAGATATACAAAAAAATACAGGCTCAGGTTTCGGTCAGGCTACTGCATGACTGCAGTGAGGATATAAAGACACAGGGAACCGGCAGCACGAAAAGTGAGGTAGCAGCAGAGTTAGGAGGACAACCTCTTCCCCAGGTGTCGCTGTGCTTGAGATGTGGGATTACAACCCATCTTGGGTGTTAGTACCATAGGCAGAACCTCTGCTGAAAAAAAAATATGAGGAGAGCAGAGACTGACTGCCCTCCTCTCTGAGTGCTCCTTGGGCTGTACACAGAATCACAGTCTGTTAGAGATTGGAAGGAACCTTGAAAGATCATCCAGTCCAATCCCCCTGCCACAGCAGGATTCCCTACGTCCAGTCACACAGGAACAGCCATGTGGGTTTGAAACATCTCCAGAGAAGGAGACTCCACACACACCCTGGGCAGCCCCTGCCAGGGCTCTGGCACCCTCATAGGGAAGAAGTTGCTTCTCATCTTGATGTGGAACCTCCTCTGTTCCAGCTGACACCCGGTGTTCCAGCTGTCCTATCATTGGGTGCATCTGAGTAGAGCCTCCTTCCTCCTGACCCCTGCCCTTTCCATCCTGATCAACATTGATGGAGTCACCCCTCAGGCTCCCTCCTGCCAAGCTAGAGACCCAGCTCCCTCAGCCTTTTCTCATCAAGGAGATGCTCCACTCCATCATCTTTGTGGCTCTGCACTGGACTCTCTCAGTGAAGTACTGGGTCAATCTAGAGCTGAGGTGCCCAGCACCGGACACAAGATTCCAGATGTGGTCTCCCCAGGGCAGAGTAGAGAGGGAGAAGAACTTCTTCCCACCTACT
The DNA here is from genome assembly GCA_013397515.1 of Upupa epops. Lineage (NCBI taxonomy): Eukaryota > Metazoa > Chordata > Aves > Bucerotiformes > Upupidae > Upupa > Upupa epops. The sequence goes on along the minus strand of VZRI01010981.1, from coordinate 156,532 downwards.
CACCGCCCCCCTCCTAATTCGCCCCAGGATGCCACTGGAGTTCTTGGCCGCAAGGGCCCACTGCTGGCTCCTGGTCATCCTGCTGGCCACCGGGACCCCCAGGTCCCTTTCTCCTACGCTACTCCACCTTTTTCCCCCAGTGTGTTTCCATTTGTGGTGTCTGTTCACTGCTCCAGCACCACCCCTGCTCAGAAACATTCCTCCTGGCATCCAGACTGTAAAAAAAAACCCCAACTCCTCTAGTAGTGACTTTAAAGAGATAAAAAAAACATTATCCCCTCTCTTAAGGAGGAAAAAACCAAAAGAAAATGGGAAGAACAGTGAAGCAACAACCTTAAACCATCTGACATTTAAGAAAATAAGAGAGAGAATAAAGAATTTGGTAAATTTCTCTTTTAAAATGCTGACGGATATTTAATGTAGCACAACTCTCACAGCATATGCAACTGAATTACCTCTTGTCATTTGAGCCACCGCGTTAATGTCTTTAGGAGTAGGACAGTTATCTGCTTCACCAAGGGACATCATGTGCTCTGCAATTATGTCTGATCTTGTAATAGGGAAATTTAAAATCTGTAAAGTCAAACTTTACAACCTCCAACTGTAAAATCCCCACCACGCATTTAATAGGGAGAAGATCACCGTCGTCAAGTTGCTTTTCACATTGCCTAGCGCTACCGCCTGAAAAATGATTGAACCCTCATTTCATACCTTTACAAACTCCAAGTAGTCCATGTTTGTCCTCTCTCCGCCGAGTCTCACAGGAACCAGTATAATTACAGCTTTGGTGGCTGCTTTTCCAGAATCCACACAGGAGCACTGCCTGTCAATAACATCTGAACTGTAGACTGAAAGAGACACAGGGAGAGGTTTGCATTTACAACAGCACCAACAGCATGTCCCGCGCTAAAGCTGCAGTCCCTCAGAACCTCACTGCCCCCCTCAAACGCAGCTCCTGAGCGGCTTTGATCAAAACCCATCTCCTTATTCTCAGCGCTGTTTCGTGAAAGACTCTTCTGCTGCTGCTGCTAAGCTACACAGCTGAGGAAATGCAAGAGTGTGAGGTTAGGAGAAAGCCAGTAAATATTCATTTCACATAAACGTCTGTTCTAAAAGGAGTAAGTTGTTGGCTTTCAAGTTTTACAGGAGAGAAACATCTACGCACTCAAGGAAAACAGACAAGAATTAAGTACCCGAGTTCGCTGATTATAAAGTTAACACAGTAACTGAAAATGAGTGAAAAAATGTAATGCACTCTTATTGCTTCATCCTCCAAACTGAGAGAGATGTGAAATCCATCCCCAGCACAACAACGTGAACAACTGAACAAATTTTCAGCTGCCACTGTTGTTCTAAGTCAGGTGAAACTGGTTGTTAGGGTGGGATTAAAGAGTGTCTAATTACAGGCAGTTTGATTGATGTGCTGGGTTGATTACCCAGGGATGTCGGCCTGTGTCCTGTGTCCAGATCAGCTATGGCCTAACTACAATCTCAGACCACCAGCAACTTGTTGTGCTCAGGTCTGAAAGAAACCAGCCTGAGGTTCACCATGTTTTGTTTATCTTGCCATCGTTTTCTGCTCCTGAACACACACAGCTCCAAGCTCATCCGTTCTGGACTATTTCTGAACACTGGAGCAGAAGAAAGGTTACCACGCACTGGGGTCGCCACCCCTGGTCTCACCTGTTTGCTCCACAGCAGAATAACTTCTTACTAGTTTAAAACATTGGTGCTATGGGTTTTTTTTCTACTAGAAAAACAGGTAAAGGAACCCTCTGCTGCAGGAGACAAAAAATGGAAGTAACACATTTAACTGAAGTATTTTCCAGTTGGCTTGGGTTTGGGGATGGGTTCTTTAGGAAGATCATAGAACAGAATCACTCAGGTTGGAAACCTTGAGATGATCAAGTCCAACCATTAACCCTACTCTACCAAGTTCACTACTGGACCACATCACTGACCACCTCATCCAAACGATCCTTAAACACCTCCAGGAATGGTGCCTCCCACTGGCTTCCTGCTATAACAACACTGAAGTGAGTACAAAATACCTCATGAACTGATTTCCAGCCTAAACTACAAGTTACACCAAGCAGACTGTAGGAAAAGTTCTCTTGCTGGATTTAAAATTCCACTGTAAGATACCAGTCAACCAAGGAATGGAGCTTTCAGGCTGTGATGTCCCACAGAGAACAAACACCTGCAGTCGTTTCATTTTTTCCCTTGCAGCTCAGTTGTTCAGTGCTTTCTGAAAGGCATGAAAAGCATCTACAGTGCTCGTAAAGATAGGTAACACTTACCTGTGCAGTCCTGAGCAACATAGACTGTGACTCCTTGCAGCTCAGGGTCTCTCGCTTCTTCAACAGCTTTTCTAAGTGCAAACACAAAACGCTTTAACAGGGCTCTGATTTTAAAGAGATTAACAGTAACCAAACATAAACGAGGCGGCTTTCAGAAACAAGCTGGGTTGGATTGTTTGTTGTAGGGAGTTTTGTTTTGCTTGAGGGGTTTTTTTTGGTGGATGTTTGGTTTTTTCAATTCAAGACACCTTCCATTTATGATAAATGCAGGTGGTGGTAGGGGGGGTGCATTATTGTTTGCATAGTTTTAAACACCGGATACCTAGATCCAGTCTATATGGCAACACGGTTTTTTCCCAAGCAAAGATGACAATGGCCAGCTATGTAGAACAAACAAT
>VZRI01010981.1:136079-153813 GCA_013397515.1 Upupa epops | reverse complement strand
CAGCTGACACCCAGTGCCCCTTGTCCTAGCATTGGGTGCCCCTGAGCAGAGCCTGGCTCCTTCCTCCTGACACCCACCCCTTCCATCTTGATCAATGGTCATGGGGTCACCCCTCAGGCTCCTTTTTTCCCAGCTCAAGAGCCCCAGCTCCCTCAGCCTTTCCTCCTCAGGGAGATGCTCCACTCTCTTCATCGTATCTGTGGCTCTGTGCTGGACTTTCTCAAGCAGCTCTGCGTCCTTCTGGAACTGAGGGGCCCAGAACTGGACACAAGATTCCAGATGTGGTCTCTCTAGGGCTGACCAGAGGGACAAGATTACCTCTCTTGATCTCCTAACCATCCCCTTTCTAATCCACCCAGGATGTCATCTGCCTTCTTGGCCCCAAGGGCCCACTGCTGGCTCCTGGTCATCCTGCTGGCTACCAGGATCCCCAGGTCCCTTTCTCCTACGTTGTTCTCCAGCACTCATGGTTAATTCAGCACAGGTTCATTTCAGAGTCATATACTTTAACAGTAAATATCAAATTCTTCTGTTCATACAGAAAGAAATGTATGAACTTTGGCTTCTGCTTCTGAAATCAGTAGTGCAGTTTGTAGGCAAACTGGAATCCACTAAGAACAAACATGTAAGTCAATAAAAAACCCCCAAATTAAAAACATTGCTAATATTTAAAGCAACAGCACGTGAAGACACAGCGTGGAGAAATCTGACTTTGAGTTCTTTTTCTGTAACCACCCTGAACGTCACAGACCCTTTACTTTTACTGTGATATAATTAGAACATTAATAGTGCCATACGTTTACAGGCTCATGAGAATTTGGTGTGTGCTGAGAAATGATGAAAACATCCATTTTAGCGCTGACATTTCATTACACCAGTGGTCCATTACAGCCCCCAGGTTACAGAATCACAGTCACAGAATTAGAGAGGCTGGAAGAGACTTCTGAGATCATCCAGTACAGCCCATGGCCTAACATCACCACATCAGCCAGACCAGGACACTAAGGTGCTACACCCAGTCTGTCCTTAAACCCTCCAGGGATGGGGACTCCACCACTGCCCTGGGCAGTCCAGTCCAGGGTCTGCTCACCCTGTCCAGGAGAGCTCTCTAAAGCAACCTGAAAGGAGGTTGTAGCGAGGCTGGTGCTGGTCTCTTCTCCCAAATTACTAATGATAGGATGAGGGGAAACAGCCTCAAGCTGCATCAGGGGAGGGTTAGATTGGATCTTAGGAAGAAGTTCTTTGCTGAGAGAGTGGTTGGGCACTGGACCAGGCTGCCCAGGGAGACGGTGGATTCCCCCCATCCCTGGAGGTGTTTAAAAGGCAAGTAGCTAAAGCACTTGAGGTCATGGTCTAGGGGCTGGGGAGATGTTGGGATGAGAACTGGACTTGATCATCCTGGAGGTCCCTTCCAGCCATGAGGATTCTGTGATTCTATGGAACTAAGATTCTCAGTTACACTGAATGAAGCACACAACACATTGCAATGCTGCTGGAATGTCTGAGGCTCAGTGTAAGGCAAGGAATGAAGATATTTTACCTTAAAATGTGTGCGACAACAGCAGGCCCGTACCAGTCTCCTGCGATTTTTCCAGACTTCTTCCCGTACTCAATCAGCTGGTGTAAGCCAAAGGCTGCCAGCGGGGAGTCACCAAACCAAGAAATGATTTTTCGGTGATAAACTTCATTTCTCATTTCAGTGGCATCACAGTTTCTCTTTAGTTTGCCCTGGCGATGATGGTGATTTGACAGGATCTTGGGTTCTCTCTCAGCTGTAAGTGATGCTTCGAATGACGCCGTCAGCTTCTTCACTGTGTGGGCTGTCCACGATTCAGCATCTGAGCCGTCGATGTCCAACGCGTCTGGCCAGACCCAAGCTGCATCGAGAAACGTTAAGATGCCTCTTAAGCAGCTTCATATTAAACTTTGTGATATAATGAGTAAAGAACTTCGGTCACAGCAACCCCTGTGGTGCTACAGGCTGGGGGAAGAGCGGCTGGAGAGAAAAGGACCTGGGGATGTTGGCTGAACGGGCCAGCAGAGGGCCTGGTGGCCAAGAAGGCCTGGATCAGGCACAGTGTAACCAGCAGGCGTAGGGAGGTGATGGTGCCTCTGTACTCTGTACTCCTGAGACCACACTTAGACTACCGGATCAAGTTTTGGATACCACAGTAACAAGAAGGACAGTGAGGCGCTGGAGCAGGGCCAGAGCAGGGCTATGAGACTGTGGAGAGGGCTGGAGAACAGGCCCTGTGAGGAGTGGCTGAGGGAACTGGGGTTCTTTAGAAAAGAGGAAGCTGAGAGGAGACCTTACTGCTCTCTACAACTAACTCAAGATTTNGGTGATGGTGCCTCTGTACTCTGTACTCCTGAGACCACACTTAGACTACCGGATCAAGTTTTGGATACCACAGTAACAAGAAGGACAGTGAGGTGCTGGAGCAGGGCCAGAGCAGGGCAATGAGACTGTGGAGAGGGCTGGAGAACAGGCCCTGTGAGGAGTGGCTGAGGGAACTGGGGTTCTTTAGAAAAGAGGAAGCTGAGAGGAGACCTTACTGCTCTCTACAACTAACTCAAGATTTTAGCAAGGCTGGTGCTGGCCTCTCCCAAATTACTGATGATAGGATGAGAGGAAATGACCTCAAGGTGGGCTGTGGAACAGGCTGCCCCAGAAGGTGCTGGAGTCCCCATCCCTGCAGGTGTTTAAAAACCAAGCAGCTAGAGCACTTGAGGCCATGGTCTGGGGGTTGGGGAGCTGTTGGGTTGAATGCTGGACTTGATGATCCTGGGAGGTCCAGCCAGGAGGATTCTACGACTCAAATTTACACCCAGCCTTTCAAGCAAAACTTAGCAGTACATTAACATTTAAAATAAACCCTCATTTACAGCATCACTCAGCAATCTCTGGAACATTCCACAGAGCAGTGGAGGGGTAAGTATTGCAGCCAGAAACTGGAGTCAAGTTTTGATTCTACACAGAAACAACACCATTAAACCAGAATGAAAACATCTCTGGGAAAAGAGTAAACAACAATGACAAACTCCATGTAAACACTTAAATACGCTTCCACAGCCACCCAGACCTCATAAAAAAGCTTTTCAAAAGATAATTCACCAGCTGTCAGAAGAGCAGGTGATGAGACAAGTAGTCCAGAAAGACCACGGATACTCCGTTTGCCCACGCATTTGGATTGCTTAGAAACACGAGTGCTCTGCACTCACCAAATCGCCTTCCAGATTAGAGTGCACGGGGGATGCTGCAAGGAATCCTCTGTAGCCAGGGATTTTTAGAAAGACATAAAACCGGGCCTTTTTCGTTTGGGGTTACTGCGGGAGGAGCTCTCCTGCTCACTGATCAGATGTTTAATTTTTTTCAGCTGCTACGTGTAACAAAAGTTGTGTGTGAGGGATCTGTGCTCTCAGCAGAAGCATTTTCATACATTTTGATATCTGCACTCTGTTGAAAGAGATAATGAATGTTTTATGACTCTACAGCAAAAGAACATTCACTAAGCCAGTCTGACAGTTTGGTCAGGACACTGCCAATAAGAAGACTCTGCGATGAGGCTCTGAGACCGTGCTCACAGCTTACACTGAATTTGACCAGTAAGTACAAAGGATTATCCAACCAGGCTTGCAGAACTAAAGCAGTGCTGGGGTCCAACAAATGGCTGAGTAAAACACTCTATTCTCTCCAACTAACAAGCCTAGGTGGCTTCAGGCCCATGTCTTGGGTCATTTAGAGAATCAAAAATACTTCTACATAGTCTGGAAGGATGAGGAGGACATGCACACGTAGGCTTTGAAAGCAAAACATGTTCCAAGCTTCCTAAAACTGCTTCTGCCCAGCACCTGGGACTGGGAGAGCGTTTGGAGACAGACCATGATAAGGAAAGAAGGGGTAACTGTTTGGTGGGAAGGAAGGAAATGAAACAGTGAAAATTTCAACACAAAGAATGATGCACTGCAGTTAAATCAGAACCCTTCCATTAACACTAAAAGAAACTGGATAATACACAACTTTACCGCTGACTGAAGAGCATCCCTTTTGCTACAACACACTGCTATGGGCTGTGGAACTCACTGCCACGTCTGGAGTTCAAGAAGTGAGCAGGGTTCAAGACAATCAGACATGGATAATAACAGGATCCAGGTAACAAACTTCTGTGGTATTTTACTTCCCAGTTTGTGTGGAGTTTCCAGTATCTTCCTTTGGCACACTGGTATTCCCTTGTTCAGCTGTGGAAGAGCAGGAGAGCTAGATCCCTGCTCTGATTCAGTCTAGCGATTCCACTATGAGTGAAGCATCCAGAATCAAAACCTTTAGGTTGATGCTCTGTAAAACACATCAGTCTCTCTACAGAGCACCCAGGCTTACGCTGAATCCTGAGATCTCTCTGAACTTACCTCTGCCAAGAAAGTGAAGCATCAGACCTTGAGCCAGCAGCATCTGACCAGTTCTGAGTGTGCAACCCCAGCCACAGTCGGTTGTTAACGCAGACCCCTTGATCTGAGGGAATTCCTCTCTGTAAGTGAGCCATATTCTGGAAATAAAATCTTTACGGAACTCCTCAACGTTTCCCGAAATCTCCGTGTTGATTTTATCAAAATTGGACCCTTCTGTAGAGAGCTCACCAGATTCTGTAAGGCAAAGCACAGGCTGATTTATAACCAGGAATGGCACTTCTGCTGTTACAAGCAAAGGGGAAAAAACCCACTCAACCCATCTATTCAAAGAAGGAAAACTTGTCTAGCGTAAGAGTAGAGTTTTGAGAAAGGAAGTCTCAAACTGAAGGGTGAATTAGAGCACTAAAATTTAGAGAGAACAAGACTTCAGGTTAAAGCCTGAATACAGCAGCTTAGGATGGGTTGGACTGTCAGATATTTAAATGAGCGGGGTTTAAGCTCTCATGTTTATATTTTTAACTCAGTAATTGTTAATCACAGTCTTTCCAGGAGACGAAGAACAGATCTACAGAGCTCCTGTCAGATAAGAGTGGAATGAGTTAAGTGCCGCGCACGTACCGTCAGTTTTGAAGTGGTAACATTTTCCCAGCAGAAAGACCGGAGAGTTTCTACTGAAGTACGTTTTTGTTTTCAATACCCAGCCTAAAACAGATGCCAAAGGATTATCAGTTTGAGAGCCAAGTGTTCCCAAAAGCAATTACCATGGGCAAAGGGGAACGCAAGAGAAACTGCACTGAAACTGGCTTGAGCTTCCAAGTTCACGGTTACACAAAACACAGAGTTCTGATTTAAAAGTAACGATGTTATGAACGTTTGATTGCCTGTTAATACAGTGGTGCTGCTGCGTGGGAACTGTTAGGATGCTGAAACTCTAAAGCTGAGCTTAAGTTGCTTTGTCTCCATTGTGAATTCATTACCCCACAGTTGGATTCTGTGAGGTTTTCAACTCCTTTAGTACCGAAAGCTTCACGTATGACCAATGAAAATGCACGGAGAGTCCTGTTTGTGTTTCACACATACTGCCCTGCTGCATCTCCTGCAGGAGTTGGCATTTCACACACTGCCCTCTTTGCTCCAGAAAAGTACATACAGAAATAAAAATAACTCCTTCTTTATAGTCTACGCAAACCTCGTGACCAGGAGCCAGCAATGAGCCCTTGGGGCCAAGGTGGTCAATGGCATTCTGGGGTAAATTAGAAGGGGGATGGGTAGGAGATCAAGAGAGGGTCTCTTCATCCTCTACTTTGCCCTGGTAAGACGACATCTGGAATCTTGTGTCCAGTTCTGGGCCCCTCAGTTCCAGAAGGACACAGAGCTGCTGGAGAGAGTCCACTGCAGAGCCACAAAGGCGTTGAAGGGAGTGGAGCATCTCCCTGAGGAGGAAAGGCTGAGGGGGCTGGGTCTCTTGAGCTGGGAAAAAAGGAGCCTGAGGAGTAACCCCATGAATGCTGATCAATGCAGAAAGGACGGGTGTCAGGAGGAAGGAGTCAGGCTCTGCTCAGGGGCACCCAATGCTAGGACAAAGAACATCAGGTGTCAGCTGGAACAGAGGGGGTTCCAGATCAAGAACAGAAACAACTTCTTGCCAGTGAGTGTGCCAGAGCCCTGGAAAGAGCTCCTCGGGCAGGTTGAGGAGTCTCCTTCTCTGGAGATGTTTCAAACCCTCCTGGCCTGTTCCTGTGTGACTGGATGTAGGGGATCCTGCTGTGGCAGGGGGACTGGACTGGATGATCTTTCCAGGTTCCTTCCAATCCTTAACACTGTGTGATTCCATGGTGTTGTTTCCATAATGTACGCACCGATTTCAGAATAAGGTATTTAAGATGAAATTATGCAAATATATTTGAAAAATTAGAAGCTCAAGGAGTTTGTTTACCTGGGCTGTTTAAAGCATCAAAGTAAAAATGGTTTCAAGGGCCACACTGCATTAACAGGAGTTAATTTTCTGAATCATGATCCCATTCATGCCCACAAGTAACACTCTGCTCATTTCAGCAGGGACAGAACCTTACCAGACCACATCACTTACTGTATTTCATGTTGTTCCATGCAGAGATAAACTTGGATTTTATCTTTTCCACTTCATCTGTCCCTGTGGCCTCCATATTCAAACCCTAGAGAACAAGCCATCGCTGTCTTGTACGATATTTGATTGTGCTACTGTGAAAACAAAACCATAAACACATCTATGAGCACCGAGACCACGGGGTATGATATCACTCGAGTGTGGCATGACCAGAAACACTAATAAACAAGAAGAATCCTCTACTACCAAGGACCGAGAAGCAATCACCTGTTCCATGAATAAGTAATCAATTAGTTTCATTCCAGATGCACACCAATACAATTACTGCATGAAGCCAAACCAAAGATAATATTCTCCAAGAGCTCTCTGTTACCCGGCACACTGACACAGAGCATAGAGCTTGCACTAGCATACAGATACTCATCCTGACTGGCAAGGAAACGAAGAGCTGCTGATGCATTTCTCTAAACAGAATAGATGCTGTTCTCTTATGGCGAACAGAATACAATGAGCACTTCCCCCCGCCTGCTCCCCCCCCCAACAGGGGTTCTGAGCACCAACAAACAAGTCTTACTTTTTGAAACCAGAATTAGTTTCAGATTTCTAGTCAAGATTTTTCTGAGTCAAAGTTTACAGGCTGTTCCTTATTATAAAAGGAGACACTAAACGGTATTTCCGTGTGTTGTGCTCCATTGAATTGGGATCAAAAGCAGAACAAAGATTACACTGTGTTGTTTCTTTCCACCGGGGTCATAAGTTAAGTAAAACTCAACCACTGAGAGTGTAACTGAAGAGAGTGTGAAGATGATGGCAATGGTGTGCCAGTGTCTGGGGGTTTTGTTGAAGAAAGAGAATGACAATTTAATTTCATTTCCTCTATTTTCTTCAGGGATTTAACAAAAAAAAGAAAAGACCGACTGTATCGCTGACTCTAGCTGGCAAGAAGAACTTCTTCAGGAGTTGTGTTTGGTCCAGCCTGTCCTCACATGATCAACCAGCAGGAGTCATTTGTGCAGAAGCCACTGCTTGCCTTAAAAGCCAATACCGATAAAAGCTCCCTCTGGCTAAAATTAGAAATGAAACAAACTCTACTGTTCCAAAAGGGAACAAATACCGAGATGAGAAAGCAGCTCATTTCGCTTTAAAAGACAATGGTCATCGCAGCACATTTTTCTTCCATCCAGTTATACTACTTCTACCCAGCATTATGCTAAAGGACTTCCAAGAAGGATGCTAATGCACGACAGGCACATTTATTCCACTGGAAAAATGCCGGCTCTTCCCATCAGTGGAAGGGACCAGCAATAGTTCCACCGAAATTAATGGAACAACAGGAGGAGGAAGTCTTAGAGAATACAGAAGCAAGCCCCGAGGGCACAAAGCCACCCCTATTATTAAACCTAAAGCAATGGGGTTTCTCCTGGAGTTGTCTCATTTGTGGTGATACCTAGAACGTTCATTACTAGGACCATCTCACTTAGAGGAGCAGGACACAGCTCTTAATGGAAAATCAAGTCTGTCCCCTCCAAGCCCCCCAGTTCTGAGGGGGGCTGTTTGTTAAGCGTGATGTTAAAAAACCCCTCCCGAACAACACGATGTGTTTGTCTGCGTTCAGAGCAGAAAAGCAACCCAACCTGCCGGTGCAACCGGATGAATGAAGCCGCAATGAGACTACTTCCAGCGATTAACTCAAGAACCAAGACCCCCGCGCCCTTCACCTGAAGAGAAACTGAACGAGCAGCGATGACAGGCAGCAACCCCCACCCTGGAGACCCAGCCACAGGGGTCACTGCTCAGGATTCCTAAGGAGTCACCTCCTTTCCAGGTTAGGACAGTCAGAAATGCTGCTCTGCAAAGGGCAGGTGAGAAAACCCCAGCAAAGCAGTTTATTTTTGATAGTTTGCAGCCCAGGCGGCACATTTTGCCCACGGAGGGAGTAAAAGTTGCTCGTAAAGCAGTCCTTTCTCTCTCTCCATTCCCACAAAAGCCTCCCGAGGGCTTTGTCCGCAGATGGCCGGCAGCGATGAAGCCCACACAACCCCTCAAGCCCCAGGGCCGCCGCCTACGGGGCCTCCTGGCCACAGCCGCCTCTTCCCGCCGGCCCTGAGGGCCTCATCCCGCCCCGCTCCCCCTCGCCGCGGCCTTCACAGGCGCCTCCGCGCGGACCCGAAAGCGTCGGGACAGCCCTTACCCACCCGCCCGGCGAGCTCCGTGGCGCAGCTGGCACAAGAGCGGCCTCCCGGAGCTCCGGCCATAGGGGAAGGGCACGGAACTACCGCTCCCGGCAAGCCCCGCCGGCCCCAGCGGGGTGTGCTGGGACATGGAGTCCGGCCTGCGGCGGGGCGGGAGCGGGAGACGCGGGAGGAGGAGTAGGAGGAGGAGAGAGGCCGAGTCGAGCCAGGCTGAGGGGTTCGTGGGTTTAACCTTCGTTAATCTGTTTGTCTTAAGCCGCTTTCAAATAATTATTGGCTGTGTCAGCAGCTAAGGGCTTACAAAATAAAGAAGGGCAGGACTGGGGAAGGGTGGGAGTTGAATTTAGGGAATTTCTGGGATTAACGCCCTGCAGAGGACGGTGTCCCGCATTTCCCAGTCACCCTGCCTTCTCCACACTCGGGGCTCAACAGCACGAGTTAGGGTTTGGGGTTTTTTTTATCCATTTTGTGATTTTACTGCCTTCTGCTGGTCAGAGATGATCAGGCTGGGTTCGGTTTTTATAATCATCAGCACATGATCTCAAATGAAGCTTCAGGGAAAACACCAGCAATAGATACTGCATGTATTTCACGTTGATTTTTGTTAGGTAAGCTCGTGAATGTATTTCATATAGCAGGGTTGATGAGTAGAGAGGATCATAGCTACTACCATGCAAAACAGACAACACCTTGATTCAAAGGTCTCACTGTTGGCTTGAAGTGAGAATGTAGGAGACATCCTTTCTAATCCTTCCCCTTCCTTTCAGCGCACGGCTTGCTCTTCATTTCTGTGTTCCTATAAGTTAGTGATCACAATCCTCCTCTCTTTCAGGACCCCCTGGACTCAAGCACCAAGAGAGAGTGTAGCAGAGCTAGAGTAGGAACTCTACTAGGATTAAAAAATCCTGATGAATGGTCACATGCAGCTCCTTGACAAAAGGAGAGGAGAGGTAATACAGAGAAAGAAACATCCCATCCCTCCTTTATATTCCAAGCAGAGATAAAGATTTTAAAATAAAAAGCATGTTGCTGTTTGGGCTAAACTCATGAAAGAGTTTAGTAGCCCCACAATAGTTGGTAATCTATCAGTGCAGAAGGAAACGGGCCTCCCGCCTTGAGAATTTTATGACCTGTTTTAGGAATAATAGTTCCTTAAAGCTTCCTCTTTGTTCTTATCCTCCACAACAAAGATGAATGTGCTTGTCTCTCTGTGTATGGTCTTGAATATTGAGAGCTGAGGAGGTAACGTGGCTTCAATTTGGCTAAATGTTGAACAAAGAATTATTCCGTTGATCAAATGAAATGGCTATTCCCTTGCCTGAAATTAGTTGCTTGCGCTTTCCTGCGCTGAAATTTAATAACCATGCCCTGACTCGATAGGCCACACAATATGCCATCTGGATATACATTGTAAATCCCTCAGGCTATCAGGGTATGAGAACGAAGATATTTATTTTCTGCTTTTTGCATCAGTCAGATCGCGCAAAACAAAGCTTTGGTTGCAAAATAATTACTGAGGCGACAATAAATAACTGTCTGTGAAGAGAGAGTTGTCTTCACGTTCACTGATCCCTCTTTTTGTAGGGAAGATTTGCACAGGGGATGAGACAGAACAGACTGCATTCAACAAACTTCTAACAAATGACAGAGAGTTAACACTTCCAGCATTTTAATGACATTATGAGGAGAGGCTGAGGAAGCTGGGGTTGTTCAGCCTAAAGAGGAGACTCAAGGGAGGACCTTGTCCCTCTCTACGACTCCCTGAAGGGAGGTTGTAGTTGGGCGGGGGTTTGGCTCTTCTCCCAGGCAGCCAGTGCCAGGACAAGAGGGCAGGACCTGAAGCTGCCAGGGAAGGTTAGGTTGGATGTTAGAAAGCCCTTCTTCATAGAAAGGGTGCTCAGAGCCTGGACTGGACTGCCCAGGGCAGTGGGGGAGTCCCTGTGTTGGAGCTGTTGAAGGACAGCCTGGCTGTGGCACTTAGTGCCTTGGTCTCACCACTATGGTGATGTTAGGTGCTGGGCTGGATGAGCTCAAAGGGCTTTTCCAGCCTCAGTAATTCTGTGATAAAAGCCAACCAAACATTTTTTGTGCTGAATTCATATGCTATTATAAGGAAATATTTAAAATTAGGTCCATGGGAAATACAGTTTGGCTTTACTCTTTTTTAATAGGTAAATCAGGCGGCTAAGACCAAGAGGCACATCAAGAAGATGGAAAATTAGAGAAGATACTCTGCTTCATGTATCTTATTGCTGCTCTGGTTACACATTTACTGACCAAATACAGCAGAAGGGTAAGCTAACACCAGTCTGACAAATGAAGCTCCTACTCCCATATCTCCCATACTAGGTTGTCTCTGAGAAGTCATCAAAGCAATCATCAATAATCTGCAGTACTTCTAGAAAAGGCCATTAAATACTTGGCCAAGAGTATGAGCTTCCCAAATCTGCTTGGCTGTTGTCTAAACAGGACAGATCTTGGGTCAAGGAACTACAGAGAAGGGTATTTTTCCTTGTTTATTTTTAGTTTCATTTCCTAGGGAAGTAAACAATCTAGGAGCTGCTTCCCTCTGGAATGTTTTGAAACCACTCTGGAATTTAATCACGTTTGCAGAACCTCAGAGATGCTGAATACCTCCAGGTGGTCTAGTGCTCCTGGAGGTGTGGGGTTGAAGGTTGGGACTAAGTGGTCTTGGAGGTCCTTTCCAACCTTAATGATCCTGTGATTATGTTTTGTGGAATTACACACTCCAGTTTCTACTCAGGACACTGAAATACAGTGAAGGGGGAGCACTGGAATCCAGGCGGTGTAAATTCTGCTGCTCACAGAAATAGGTTACAACAGGTGTGCTCCCTCCCTCTGTTTTAGAACAGAAAACCTCAGATGTGCAGGGTGGAAGAATTGGTTGCCCTTGGCACAAGCACTGGAAATAGAATGGTTAGATAAATGATAAAGGGCTTTTTAAAGATGAGGAGCATTATTGATTAGAAACTAAAAGCTGTGACAATTGTTTTGTCTCTGGAGCAAACCCATTACTCCAGAACATCATAGGTTTCGCAAACAAGCCTGGATTTTCCAGGTTAATAGTCAATTCATGCGCAACCTAAACCAACAAAGCAGTATGAGGAATCCTTCAGGAGTTGCTTCTTGAGGTGTTCCCAGCTGCATGCCCAGCCCCTGACTGTGCTGTCTGCTGAAGGTGGTCCTGGTACGTTGGTGTGCCCAGGGCAGCACTTTGTGCACCATCCTTTCAAGCAGTAGTTTATGCTGTTGCTGCTGAGTATCTGGAAGAGAAAATAAAGAGTCCCTTTGTAGCATTTATAGAGTATTAAACTGGAAGAGATTGAAATCTGTGTTCAAGGTAGGAACATAAGCTATCTGAAAGCTCAGCTGGGAAGACTTCAAGTCCTTATCTGAGGAAATTTAAGTTCATGAACCCGTCTATTAAAATTAAGTTCCTATCTCTGGAGGAATCATAAAATCATTAGGGATCGGAAGGAACCTCGAACAATCATCCAGTCCAATCCCCCTGCCACAGCAGCATCACCTAGACCAAGTCTCACAGGAACACAGCCAGGCAGGTCTGGAACATCTCCAGAGAAGGAGAATCCACAACCCCCCTGGGCAGCCTGGTCCAATGCTCCATTACCCTCACTGGAAAGAAGTTCCTTCTGATATTTCTATGGAACCTCCTATGTTCTGGCTTGCACCCACTGTCCCTTGCGCTATCACTGGATGACCTTGAGGAGAGCCTGGCTCCATCCTCCTGCCACGCACCCCTCACATATTTACAGACATGAGTGAGGTTCCCCCCTCAGCCTTCTCTTCTCCAAGCTCAAGAGACTCAGCTCCCTCAGACTTCCGTCATAAGGGAGGTGGTGCTATAGGACATGGGTCAGTGGTGACCGGGCAGTGCTGAGTTAAGGAGTTTAAAGGCATTTTCCAACCAAAACGAGACTGTCATTCCTTGCTGTGAGAGCCTCTTGTGATCTTCTGATACCTCTGATGAAGCACACCATTCCCTATAAAATTGAAACATGGTACTCAGAGCACCTTGGCTCTACTTCCAGCTCTCTGTCTTTAGCTTTTGCTCTGCCTTGATGTACAAGTCCTGAGATGGTCGTGCTCGAACAGTTTACTTTGTGCATGTGTAGTTCCTTCTCTTTAGAAGGAGGTTAATTCCAAAAGAGAGAAACTGAGATTTGGCCCTTGAAGAACCGAACTCCTTTCACTCTGCTGCCGGTAGATGGCTCTGTGAAGTTGCAGTCCCTTATTTACCAACATTGTTTATGGAATTAACGTTGGACACTTTTCCCTGGAAAATGTTTTGAGTGTTTGCTTTGAGGAAGTTCACGTCAGAAGAACAAGGAAGCAGAGGACTAGGTAAATAAGCTGCCAAAAAACAAGTCACAGGGTCGGTTCATTTGTTGGCAGAATGCTTTGTGGCCACAATCCAAAGGATGTTTTCTTGTGCAAGACTTCATCTTGTAAGGATCAGGCCCAAAGAATTACATCTGTGTTCACAAGATATGTTTAGCAAATCTGATCATATCCGAGTAAAAGGAATTCTCACTTAAGGAAGCATTTTATAGTCTTGTGGTTTAAAGGATGTGTGTGGTTAGGGCCAGGTGCCCTAGTAAGTTTGTGGAAATGCTGCTTCATTCCCACCCCTAGTGTGTGAGACATGCTGTTTCATGGATACCTGAGTGTTCACAGAGCACTGGGAATGGGCATGAACTTTAGGTAGGTGCTTAGCACAAACACAGCACAAGAGAGCTCAGCTCTTAATTCCTTGCCTTATGCTATGGGGTTTATCAGAGGGGATTCGAAGGTGACTTTGAACGTGATAAAGCTGGGCTTTTCCCCCAGCCTGCAAATCAACAAAGTCACTAAAGCAAAATGCAACAGCTGTGGTGGATATCCACCAATTTTCAGTGTCCCCACACTTCCAGTGTAGTCTGTGCTCAGTCTTTGTCTTGCTAGAGTACAAATGCTTCGAGAAAAGGTAGGAGCATCCCTCAGCTCAGAGACCCCTCACCTGAAGCAGCAGATGGTTTTTGATGATGGTGGCACTAATGGACTGAATCCTTCTTAGAAGCAGTGATGTCTTTCAAAGGCTGGAACACTTTAGAACAAGCAAGGTTCCTTCTTTGCTTTCTTCATGATGAAGAACATAACTGTGTAACTATATTGAGTATCCTCATCATGCTGATGAAGTTCCAGGGTTTAAATTGGTTACTAGAAATATGAAGCCCTTATTCAAACATTAAATGAATTTGGGTTACATAGAGGAATTAGTTGCAGTGTCCACAGTCCCACCACTGAAGTATCACAGTCACAAGTGACTCCTGATTTACCTGCACCCACATTCTGAGATACTAGTCACCCTCGAGGATATTACACAGGCACAACTGTGTCACCACTTCAGCAAGACCAGGGCACTAAGGGCCACGTCCAGTCTTTGGTTAAAGATATCCAGGGATGAGAACTCCCATCACTGCCCTGGGCAGTCCATTCCAGTGTCTAACCACCCTTTCTGTGAGAAGGGGCTTTCTAACATCCAGCCTGTTCTTCCCTTGGCAGCTTCAGGCCCTGCCTCTTGCCCTGGCACTGGTTGCCTGGGAGAAGAGTCTGACCCCTCACGTGACTACAGCCTTCCTTCAGGTAGTTGTAGATAGGCAGAAGGTTCTACCCGGAGCCTTTTCTTCTCCAGGCTAAACACCCCCAGCTCCCTCAGCCTCTCCTTATCAGACTTTCCCTCCAGTCCCTTCCCCAGCCTTGTTGCTCCTCTGGACCTGCTCCAGCCCCACAATCTCTTTATTGAAGTGAGTGGCCCATAATTGCCGCCAGTACTTGAGAGGAGGCCTCCCCAGTGCCCAGGATAGGGGGAGAATGCCATCCTTATTTATAATTAATTGCACAGAATTTCACCCTAATTTAAAAGAAATCAGATCCATTTTCTATCAGAGGTAAAATTTACCCCACAGCAGTTGCTTTTGAGTCAGAGGAAGCTGCTAGTTCCTGAAGAGATGCCTGGAGTAATCTTATTTGCTGCCTGAAATGCCACACTCAGGGCTGCGTGGCCAGTTGGTCACATTCTCCTCTTTGCAGAGCCTGAGGTTGTTTCTTCAGACAACACGTTCCCTCCAATTAATTCACTTTTGAGATGAGAAAAGAAGAGGCAGAAAGGTTACATGACTCACAGTGCCTGTCAGTGGCAGCACTCACCTTAGTACTTGAAAGAACGCGGCTACGCCACAACATCCATCACGCTGACTTGCCAGCGATACGCAGGCAGGATTTGTTGATGCCATGAATCGTAGTGTCTGCCATTATTTGATTTATAATGGTAAATTACTGCTATGGGAGTTTTTTTCTTGGATTTCATCCCTTTTCCCTTCTTTTGGTTAAAGTTTAGAGTCAATCCACAGGAGCTCTTGGTTCTCCTTACAAGGTTGTGCGTTCTACCAACCTCAGCGATCTCTTCCTATTTAAAGTCATTGATACCTGATGGGCTGTCAGTATCTGAAAAGCAAAGAGGAATTGCTTTTCTGAAATGTGGTTTTTCTGTTATTTTTCTGAAATTGTTGACTCTTAAATGGGATTCTGTTCATATTTAGACCAACTATACTCAGAAAGCCTATTGACATGTCTTATTGACATCCTTTGCTGTCAAGAAGAGGCTGTAGTGGTAGTTTAGAGATTCGGATTGTCCCACTCCTCCAGCAAGGCTGTGGCAAAGCAGGATGTGTGTCCCCACCTCAGCAGGCTGCTCCAAACTCCGCTATCCACACACAGACTTCCCCTCTCTCAGCCTCAGATGTCAGAGCACATCTGTCAGGCGTGGCTGAGGTGTGGGCTTGTCTCATCTGACTGCCCTTCCTTTGGCCACTTCCAGCCCAGAAGCAGGTGCACAGCTGCAATCACAACTGCCAGAGCTGATCTGGCCAAGCTCTAAGCTGCAGAAAAAGTCAGTGAAGAGCAGGACAGCAACAGATGAGCAATGATGACACCAAAACCTAGCAACCTAGGTTACCCCAAGCTCCTGTGCTGTAGACTTTGGAGGTGGAGGAAGTGGCTGACATGTGGTTTAGATGCCTGTGTGTGGTGAGGTGGGCAGGGTGGTGGGTGGCTGTTTCAAGCTGAGCTATTCCTCCTCATCAGAGACCTGAAATCACCCATGTCTTTACAGCACTTTCAGGCATATGTTTGGTCTTTAAACAGCCCACACGAAGAAAGCAGATGTAGGAGGCTATTAAATAAGTTATACATAGATTTTGGGGGTAATACTGTGCTGATGTGTCCCACAACTTAATCAAGGTCTTCTGTTTGCAGTAGTAACTGACAGGAGAGGAAAATGAAACCTGAAATCGACCTTGGATACTCTGTGTGTTGTGTTGTCAGGGTTTCTGGGGTTGGACTGCTCTCTGCACCTTCTGGCAGCGATAAGAATTCAGAAATGCTGCATTCCCAGTCTTGGTAGGAAAGACTTAGGCAGTGATGCTTTTCTTTAAAGCAGGACTGAATTAGCCCTCCTGCCTCTTAGGCTGATGCCATTTTGGAAAAGAAATTCCATGCAGGATGGGAATTTCTGGTGGTCCCTCATGCTTAGGTTTGTTTTTAGGAAGTACACACAATGTATGGGACAGTATCCATAGAATCACAGAATGATTTGGGTTGGAAGGGACCTCAGATATCATCTAGTTTCAAATCCTATAGGCAGGGGCATCTTCCTCGAGATTATGTTACTCCAGTTTTCATCCAGCTTGGCCTTGAAAACTTCCAGGGGTGGCACATACGCAACTCCCTCGTGAAGGTGAATAGCTCGGTGCTTCATCTCATTTCCTCTGTGTGATGGACCTACCCTGGGTGCAGTCACACACGCAGGCAGTAATTCAAGAGCAAAAGTCTTTGTCTTGGCAGATGTTTGTGGGGTATCTTCTCCCCTCCCCCTTGGAGAAGAGCAGTCCTTTCTCAGCAACACACAATAGGTCTTTGCTTTGCAGTACATCCCTCCGTGTGCACGTGTGACCCTGCACTGTGCAATGCACGACAGCTCATCTCTGTGTTGGACCAGCATCTTACCCACATGGGATTCGCTTTACAGAACCCAGAGTCTGAGGAACTCCAGCACAAGTTCGCTCACTTCTCTATAAATTTGCAGCATTTGAGGTCTGACATTCAAGACGTACAAACAGAAAAGTGCAGTAACTGCATGCAGCTGGAAAT
Organism: Upupa epops; assembly: GCA_013397515.1. Lineage (NCBI taxonomy): Eukaryota > Metazoa > Chordata > Aves > Bucerotiformes > Upupidae > Upupa > Upupa epops. Next base: position 136,899 of record VZRI01010981.1, on the reverse strand, counting down.
CCACGGCTTTTGTGAGTGGAAAAGCGGGTACAGCCAGGCTGCAGTCACTACGTGCTTGAAACATCGACCCAACACAAACAGATGGGATGGAGTGAATTAACACTCACTGCTCTGGGACGCTTCCTGGGTGGCTATTAATAGTTCTCTGGTTTAGATTAATGCACAGCACATGTCGTGTAACACTGACTTTGAATTCTCTGCTGGAATGTGGCCTAGGCTCAGACTTGAAATCCCAAAATAGTTATTTTAACTCTCACCCTCAATCTCTTCTTGCTGGTGGGGTAAGAACCTCAGGCACACATGCACAGAATCTCTTTGGTTGGAAGATGCTTTTAAGATCATCAGGTCCAAGCATTGCCTGGTCACAACTAAATCCAGTTCAGTAACATCAGCTCCATGTGTCATTTAAACCCCTCTCGCGTTGGTGGCTCCACCACTGCCCTGGGCAGCCTCTTACCAGTGCCTGATGACCCTCTAAGTAAAGAGGTTCCTCCTAATATCCAACCTAAACCTTTCCGGGCAGAGTTTACAGCCGTTTCCTCTAGTCCTGTCTCTTGTCCCTTGCAAGATCGACCCCTGCCTGGCTCCAACCTCCTGAATACCAGGGGCTTATCGAGAACCAGGAGGTCTCCCTTGAGCCTCCTTTCCCCCTATTCAACCCCCACAGTTCCCTCAGCCGCTCCTCGCATCACTCGTTACGGAGAGGCTGTCAGGCACAACCAAAGGGTGGTTGTTACCCCATCCCAGCCATCTCCTAAATCCCCCTTAGGGCCGTCTTTTAGGGGCAGTCGGTACTAAATGGGGTTCGATGAACCCAACC